>RJWM01014358.1:0-50693 GCA_004363535.1 Dasyprocta punctata
AGCTGTGTGCCACCATGCGTGTCGACAAAATGATTTCAATTGTAATTAAATGAATGGCAGTGTCTGGATGGGATTATAATTATTTTTGTATTTCAAAATATTTTTAGTGCTGTTTGATACTTGAATTAACCTTTGTTCAACACTTTAGTGTGTGAGCATAAGGGATGCTGAGAGCACAAACACCTGATTATCTTCTCCTCCTTTTGCTGTTTGCTGACCCCTGTGGAATTAGAGGCATTGCCCTGATAGGACTTCAGATACCACCCGGTCCGGTCCCTCAGCACCCACAGCGTCCACAGGTTACTCCCTCAGTCCTTGATCCCCTTTCGGTTCGTAGGTGGGGTCCGCCCTCCCCCAGATGGCTGTACCTGCCATCCCCAGGCGCCCCACCTGGCTGACGGGTGTGTCTGGGTGGGGCCTTTCTGTCCCTGCTGCCCCTCGGTCCTCTCTGGGCTGCTGGGCTCCCGTGAGGAAGTGGCCTAGTGACTTGGTCGCCACCTCTGCCAGGCAGGGAGCTGGAGCTGAAGACATGCTTTGCTTGCCGTGGGTTCTGGGCTGTAACCTGCGCTCTCTTGCTGTCCCCTCAGCAAGGGCTTCACTGTCCCCTGCTCTGGAGGCCTTGGTGTGCAGTGGCTGAGTGTCCCTAGGGCCCACTCCATGTGCCCGTGTCCCTTTTCCTCTTCCAGGGACGCAGGCCTGTGAGGAGAGACCCGCTGTCCCTGAGACCTCCTTAAAGACCCTCTCTGCAGATGGGGCAGGGGCTCAGCCTGTGGATTGTGGGGACCCAGCTCAGCCCAGAGCCACAGCTCAGAGAGCACCCAGGCCCTGAGGAGAAGTGTGAGCCTGGGGTCTGCACCCCGGTCCCTGCCCGGTGACCTCGGTCCTGAGGCGCTGGTCTTCCCAGCTGCAAGGTGCGTGCTGGTCTCCCCTGCCCCATTCCGGGGATCCTAGAAAAGCCTGGGTGGCCGAGTCGGTGGGTCTGTGCCTCAGAACTGGAGTATCCTAAGCGGAGACTCGGACAGGCGGCAGGCGGAGTGCTGACCTTCTCCAGGTGGTGCGATTGCAGCCCTGCATGGTGTCCTCTCAGCACGGTGCTGGTGGCCTCTGTCCACGCTGCCCCTGGGCCTGCAGGTTCAGAGCTGTGGGTCCAGGGCTCCCCGAGAGCTGCAGGGGGAGCCGCTTTGTGTCGTGGCTGAAGGCCCCAGTCACATCTCTGTCCCTGCTCCAGCTGCCACTGGTCATTGTGCTGCCCCGCAGCGCCCTGTGAGAGGGAGGCAGGGGTGAGCCCGCGTGGGGCCGGCCACACACCAGGTGCGCGCATGGGATTCCCTGGGATGTGTCTGTCCCAGCCGCTGGCCCTTGATGGCGCAGTGTCACTGCAGATAGGACTCAGCTCTGGCCCTGCACAGCTTGGGGGTGAGGTGGGGCGGGTGGCACTCTGAGTACCATTCTTCTGTCAGAATCACGATGTGGGCTCGAGAGCGCGGCTTGGCGGCCGGCTGGTCAGCTGGTCAGCTGGGCTGTGCTCTCTGTCTCGGATTGAGGTTCAGGCACCGCAGGTGGGTGTGAGGGGAGGCGGCGTGTAAGCTGTGTGTTTGGCAGAGGTATGGCGATGTCATTGTACCTTCCTGCCAGCGTGTACCAGCAGGGCCTCAGAGCCGGCCGGCAGCAAGACATGCGGGTTGTGTTAAAAGAGCAAAGCCAAGCATGGGGGTGCAGGTACTATAATCCCAGAACGCTAGGAGGATGAGGCAGGAAGGTTACAAGTTGGAGCCCAGCCTGGATAAGTTAGCTACTTTGCAAGATCGTGTCTCAAAGAAGGGCTGTGGATGCAACTGAGTGCAAAGGCCCTGAGTTCCATCACAAACACACACACACACACACACAGTGTAGTTGTACTCCGCCTCTGTTCCAGGAGGAAGTTGTTTGTTCCCCTTTGGGCTGTTGGCCACGTCTCCAGAAATGGCTGTTTTGATAAATGTCTCCTCTTCCTGCCGTCATGTCCAATGTGGTCACTCCTGCCCATCTGGCCATCTGCGCACCGAGCAAGGGCCAGGTGCTGTGCTGCCCACTTCGTCCTTGGAGGGGGCTCCTTCCCCTGTGAGGGCCATGGCCACAGCTGTCCTGTTGGGCCCCGGTCTAACCTGCATCTGGGTGCCAGCTCCTGCTTACCTGGGTCCCCAGCTTTTCCCTGCCCTCCTGTGGGGTTGAGAGCAGGGTGTCCTCAGGCACGTGGTGCTAATGATTTGTTAATCTTAACTGATTCTGTTAGTTAAGAGGACTCGGTGGAATCTTTTTTTTCCTCTCCTATTGTGTCCAAAGGGTGAAGGTTCCAGACCTTTTTGGCACCAGGAAGCAGTTTTGTGGAAGACCAGTTTTTTACAAACAGCGAGATGTGTGAGGTTGGGGAGTTGGGGTGATTCAAGTACATTATACTTATTGTGCACTTAATTTGTTATTATCACATTGCAGTATGCAATAAATTGATTCTGTAGCCACTGTAATGCAGCATCAGTGGCAGCCCTGAGCTTGTTTTCTTGTAACTGGACAGTCCTATCTGGGGGTGATGGGAAACAGCAACACCCCAAGTGTGTTGTCCGTGGCTAGTCTATACTGTAGTCCTGTTTTGATTCCTCTTACTTCAGAAAAATCTTGATTCAAAAAGACAGCATGTTGGAAGTGGAAGCGGCCTGTTCAGTGCTTCTGTGAGAATCGAAGAGACCCTGCTTGCTTTGAATCCAGAAGGTGTGGAGATTTGAAGATATCTCAAGCATACTTTGAAGGCCACCACTATCACTTGCATATTCACAAACAGATCACAGATCTAGTCCTTTCCAGGTTGGGTGCCTTTCGTGGTTGGGAAGTAATGTGCAAAATCTTTGGAAAACTGAGATAGGTGACCATCAGCTGGGAAAAAGAAGGCCCTGTCTGAGGCTCCTTCAAAACTTGTGCTAATATTTGAAATGTATCAGAATCCCAGTGTTCCCTCATCATTCTTATGAATTCCATTTTGGCTTTGAATGCAGGTCCTTTATCTGCCAAGTTGAACGCAGTTGTTCTCCCTGAAGTGACAGATTGAGTTAAGTAAGTTGAGTGTGTCACATGAGTAGAGGAGTTTGTGACCCATTTTGTGTCACTGAAATGTGCTGCCAGTAGTGATTTTTGTTTTTGTTTTTGTTTTTTTTTTAAATCCGGAGCAGCTCTCATGAGAGCTCAGACTCTGGTCTAGCCAGTGATTTACCTTTCTTTTTTTTCTTTTTTTTTTCTCTTTGGCACCGGGGATCGAACGTGTCACAGCCTCGCACCTACCAGACAGGCGCTTAAGCTGCTGAGCCAAACTCCCAGCCCTGGCTTTTTTTTGAGGCAGGGTCGCACTATGTAGCTCAGGCCAGCCTTGCACTCGCGTTGTTGCCCAAGCCTGCCTCGAACTCACAACACTCCGCCTACCTCAGCCTCCTGAGTGCTGGGATTAAAGGCGTGCACCACCACGCCCGGCTCAGTGATTTACCTTTCCATAGCCACGGCACTTCTGTGTGTATGAGAAGATGCATATGCTGTGTATCTGTCTCACAGGGCCGTGTGAATAGCCGTGAGTTAAGGGCATATGCTTTTAAGTAGCTGATCATTTTAGTCACTTCCTACAAATCGTTAAGTGCAGGTGACATTTTTCAGCTAGGTAGCATCTGTGGGCGCATGACACAGCGTGTAGACTCACATTCAGGAGTGGCCTCTTTGACTTAAGTAATGAAGCCAGAAAGCCATCCATTGCTAGCAGACCATGCATAAAGCAACATGCAATGACCAGCTAGGGTTTTCTGTAGCTAGGTGTTGACTGGCAACAGCGTGCACATAACCTGCCCACATGCATAGCCTCCCGAAAAATGTATTGCACAGAACCAAGCAGTGTGGCCTTGTCAACATGGGTAGATTCATCCACCTGAGTTGCACACAGTGCTGACCCATTCATCCTAACCACTGTGCTTCAGTGTCTTCTGCTGTCCTATCCGTTCACCTAGGGATGGTGCTGGCCAGAACAGGAACAGGTGACACGTTTTGAACCTCAGCCTCTCCTAAAAGTTCATGACAGCAGGCAGGCCTAACTCTTCACCGACAGCAAAGGGCCTCTTAGCTTTAGCCATGGGCTGTCCACTAAGAATGATGCTCTCAGTGTGGATGCATCGCATGATGTCGTGGCCTTCAGGATTGCTTCTATACTTTGTATTCATTTTTGTTTTTCTTTTGAAACTCTCCAAGGCTCATCCTTTAATGCAGGGTACTGTGTCTCCATGAGATGAGCAGTTTTAAAGGTCTCATGGTGCCTTCAGACCAGCTAGTCGCTATATATTATGAAAAGCAGACTTGGAGAATGTGAGTCACCTGTTGTGATGAACCTGTAATTTACACACAACTCTTGGTGTTTTCCTTTAAATGCAGCTTTCTTTTTTGTTGACTTACCAGAGTCTTGTGCGGTCTCATCACAGGGTCTTTCCCCCTTTCCAAAGCAGCTCTCCTGTGATGTTTGTTTTTTACTTCTTTTGGTTTGAGTTAGCTGTGGGCTTCCCAAACTATGGCTGAGATGAGTGCAGTGTAGAAAGAGGCAAGGATGGGGAGTGGTAAACACAATAATGAGCAATCTGTGCACAAACTAAGCATCCGATTCTGACTTAGAGCCACCACCAGATTCAGTTGTGCATGTGAAGTACGTAACTCACTCGTCTCTATAAATCCTGCCACCAGATATAGCTTGTCCCTCGCTACTCCCTGATGAAGTTCTGCTAGCAGTCTGTAAGAGGCTGATTTATCATGGTCTCTGTGCAGTCAGCCCTGCCTGCTCATGTTATTCTGTATCTGCAACTGCTCCCCAGTGCTAGCATCATTGCCTCAGCTCTGCCTTGGGTCATGGGCATAAAGTTCTCTTACGGAGCTCACAGCCTGGATCCCCTGCATGTATGTGCTCCCACGATGATCTGTTCGGCCACTGATGTCACAGGAGGCAGAGCTCAAGCTGATGGAAGTACAGAGGAAGCTTCCCTTTGACATGCTGCTCACCACCTGTTGTGCAACTCTAGTCCATCAGGTGGGGACCAGACCAGCTACAGTGGGGACCCCAATGCACAGCATGTTTTTTTACAAGTTTCCTAAGTGTCTCTCAAAGAGCAGGAAGGGAAGACTGAACTTGAGAAGACACGAAGACCACAGAGCCAAAGCAGGCCTTCAGGATCCTCATGCAAATGACGAAATGGAGGTTAAAGAGAGGAGCGCCAGCCGGGCTTGGTGGCACCTATTGTCCTCACTGCTCAGAGGCCGAGGCAGGAGAATCGCCGGAGCCCAGATGTTCGAGGCCAGCCCAGGCAGCATAGCAGGACTCCATTGCACAAGCCAACCAGCCAACACACACTGTTCTGCTCTGGAGGCCGTGTGTTCAGGTTCTATATTGAATCCATTCTGAAATGAACAGTTAGGTCCACTAAGAAAGAAACAACCCTGTCCTTCAAATCATGTCATTTGATTGCAAGGGCGCCTCAGTCTGACCAGGCTGGTGGGGTTGGAGGTGAAGGGCTCGGACCCTTTGAGGTGATGGCACTGGTGCCTGGGGTTCTTTTGTGCTGTGGCACCAGCTTCATTAGAACATCACAAAGCCATGTGATTTTCTTTTTTCCTTTCTAGGAAATTTTTTCATTGAAATAAATATTTGATGATTCTTGTAAGCTCTTGGACAAATTCTTTATTTTCAGCTGGGGTGGGGGGTATTTAAAGAAGAATGTTGACCTGTATATTAGGAATGCCACCATGATTAAAAACAGCAGCTACATTTTGGTATATACCAGGCATTTTTCTTTCAGTAAAACATACCTAGATAAAATTATTAAAAAGCCAAGCTGGGCATGGTGGTGCCTGGTCTGTAATCCCAGCACTCTCATAGGCTGAGGCAGGACGATGTCAAGTTTGAGCCCAGCCTGGTAACTTAATGAGTTAGCGAGGGGCTGTCTCAAGAAATGAATGAATGAATGAATATTAAATTTAAAAAGGCTGAGGGTGTAGCTCAAAGGCCCTGGGTTTGATTCAGTCTGTGGTACTAAAAAAAAAAAAAAAAAAAAAAAAACCCGAAAACAAAACACATTAACAGCCCAAACACATTTTAAAATGGAACTACTTTAGTTTTAACTGTGAGTTGAAAAAAGTTAAACACAATTGTACTTAAGCCAACTTGAAAAGCTTAAAAAATACTGGATGATTCAGCTCAAATATCACTTGTGTTTATATCTGAAAAAGGTCATCCTTTCTCCTTTTATAAATTGCTGAGCCGTCGAGACAGAATGTGCAGTGTCACGATAGACCCTATCCCTTGAGCTCTGTTGGTGGCTCCGTCTCTGTCCCTCTCCTCATCCCCTGGGCAAGTGGGTTGCTCGCCCTGCTTCTCTGAGAGCCCTTTCTTGCAGTAGGCACTGGGCACACAGGCGGCCGCGTTCCTGAGCACCCTCAGTGGCTGTCTGACTTGACATCTTTTTAACTTAACCCTCACTGTCTAAAAATCGTCCACCTTGATAGAGAGCTGTAACGGCAGTAACAGAAGGTTTGTGTTCATTTCAGGGTCAGCTCAAGGATGCTTGTTCTTATTTAACGGTTACAAGTGTAAACCCTGAGAGGGACAAGGATACGGTAACACTGGAGTCTGGGGTCACCCCCTTATAAACACGCTCCCGTTGGGGAGGCAGGTGGCAGCCTTACAGGGACGACGCGGGTGGTCTCTAATTCACCCACTGGAGACCCACACTTGTGGGTGGGTGGTGCCGAGCTGTGTGGCTTTGATCAGAATCAGTCGCAGAACATTTTCATTGACCCCGGAAGAAAGCAGTGCCCTCTGGCCGTCACTTCCTGTTCCCTGCCCGGCCCCAGCTTGTGACCTGCTGTCTGTCGCAGTGGCCATTACCCGGCTCTGTGGACTCACAGTCGGGTCTCCAGGCCCGCCCGTGCCGTAGCGTGGGCACTGCTCTGCCCCGTTGTTGGGCTGAGGGATGATGTCCCCTCACGTGGGACACATCTGTGCCCGCTGCGCTGGTGAGATCTCGAGGTGAACCCCCGAGGCGCTGCCAGCCTCTCCCGCCCTGCTCGCCCCGCTTCCTCCCCCGTGCTGGCGGGCAGGACGGGCCACGCGGGTCCCCCGCTGACTGACCATGCGGGAGGGAGGCTTCCTGAGACTTCCCGTCCACGTGCGTGGCAGCTGCGGGTCCCTCCCGACTTTCTCATTGCACTTTTTCTTTTGAGTTTCAAGAGTTTTTCGTATCGATATTTTCTTAAATAGAGCTTTCAAAATTCCTTATTCTGTGCCAGCTTCGACTTTTAATGAAACCTAAAGGACAGTAACTCGCCCCTTGGGCCTCGCTGCCCCTCGATGCCATTGCTGTGCTGTGACTGGAGACGGCATGGCAGTGCGGACCCTGTGCCCTGGCCAGATGGCGAAGCTTTGAGCTTGCAGTGTTGAGACCCGCCTGCCGCGGCACGCGTACCTTCCCTCCGCCACCACTGCCCTGGAGCCTGGCTTAACTTCTAGGGCTGAAATTGAGGGCTGCAGGAGAGGGGCAGCATGGGGCCAGCTGGGCGCAGTGCAGTCCCGGTCTGGGTGGTCGCTGGGCACGGGGGACGGCACAGGGCCAGGCTGCAGGACAGGCTCGGAGGTTCCTCTTGGGAGCTGCCTGCTGGGTGTCCGTCCTGGGACTGATGCGTATTGGAAGACAAGGTGGCCGGTGGCGGGGACGCTGGTTTCCCAAGTTTGACTGCGGGTGCGCCATTCAAGGTCTGTGCTCCGGGTCTCAGGTTGCGTGTTGGAGTTGACACAAGAGTGGTTTCTTGGCAGGTGCTGAGTGGCTCCTGGCTCCCTGACTCTCTGCGAGATGGTAGCGCTAGGGACTGGGTCTTGCGTCCCAGGGGCTGGAGGCAGTGCGGGTCCATGCACCCCTCTCCTGGAGGAGCCTAGAAGCAGGCGCTCGCACCACGTCCCGGCCTAGTTGCCATCCTGGTAGAGGCAAAGCCGGGTTGGGAGAGACATCTTGACCCGCAGAGCAGAGGGAATGACCCGGCTGAGCGGCCCGCCGCCTGCTCCCCGCCAGTCAGAAATCCGTGTCTTCCGAGGGTTCCTGTGGACTCTGCTTTCTCTGTAGCAGCAACTCCCGTTTTTATCTCCCAGTACTGGGGATTGAACCCAGGCCTTTCACACTGAGCCTCACTTTTCAAGGTACAGAGATTAGCTCTGCTTTGTTTTTTAAAGTCAAAAGTTACTAAATTCCAAAATAGAGGCCACCTGGGGACCATACCTTATCCTTACCATACCTTATCCGGCCGGCATTGAGCTTACGTTTTAGGTGTTGCGTTTAAAATGGAAAGTTCCAGTTTGCTCCAGGGCCAGAATCCTTAAAAGAAACCCAGCCTGGAGGTGTGTTGTGGGTCAGTGTGTATTTGTGAGTTTATGTCTTGCTGACTAAACTGGCGGTTTGTGTTTTTCCTGGTGAATACTCAGAAGGCCTCACACTCCTTCCTGGGCCTAACAAAATCCTGTTTGTCATATGTGCATGAAGCAAACGACTGTTACGCTGTCCACAACCTGTGACGACAGGAAAGTCAGCGGAGGCAGACAGAGGTTTCTTTCCCGGGCGGGGGTGGCTTCCTCCTGACTTGACTCCAGGCTGTGGCCAGGACTCCGAGAGTGGCTGAGGCTCAGAGGCGGCGCGAACCGCACAAGCGAAGGGTTCTTATTTGTGGGAAATGGAGGTGCTGTCCCCCAGGACTTAGAAAATGTGGACATTTTCTTGAGGTAATTATGACTCTTGTTTGTGAATTTTAGATGATACAAAGCTTTATTAAGAAAGCGCATGCTGATTTTCATTCCTAATGAGGCACACAGTGATCAACTTATACAAAATCTCTTAATGAAAAATACGAAGAAGTGGAACTGGATCTGAATTGGAACCCCAGCCGAGCCTGGTAGTACCCTGTAATCCCAGCACTCGGGAGGCTGAGGCACGAGGACAGGGAGCTCCATGCCAGCCTGGGCCACTGAGACTCCGTCTTCAAAGCTTAACTGAGTGGATCCTAGCTGGGGGGTCCACCTTTGGCGCGTGCTTTGAGAACGCACCCCTGTGTTGTGCTGGGGCGGATTGCTTGTTGAAACTTCTGTGCTGCTCTTTCTTACTTTCAGTAAGAATAAGATGTTTATTCCTCATTGAACAGTGTGTGTTTTTACTCCAGGAGGAAATGTGAACTGTTAGCCCATACATTTTCCTCATTCTTTAGAAAGCAAATAGCAGCACCCAGGGAAGGCAGGAGGCCAGGTGCGGGGCGGAGGGCTCCACCTGCCAGGCAAAGGCCTTTCATGTTTTCAGTTAGCGTCTCAGACTGTTGATGGCAAATCCTGGTTTTCTCCCTGCTGTTGTATTGCAACTCTGCGTCTTAAACTCTGCCCTAAAGAGGAGCTGGGCTTGAAGACCATGTTGTCAGTGTCGCCTGGCAGGGACACACCCCAGACCGTGTTGCCAGCTCGCTGGGTTACCCTCCCGCTGCCGAAAACTTTCCACTGGGAGTAACTGTGCAAGGGCCCGAGCAGGTGGGCAGGCGGGGAGCCTGGGCCGGGCCGGGGCCGCTTCTCACGCCTGCTGACTGCACCTCGTCTCTCTCTGTAGGTGAAGCTGCTCTCCGGGGAGAACCCAGGATGCAGACCCTGCCGGTGGCCTCTACCCTCAGCAGCCACCGCACCGGCCCACCGCCCATCAGCCCCAGCAAGAGAAAGTTCAGCCTGGAACCGGGGGACGAGGACCTCGACTGTGAAGCTGACCACGTCACCAAGATGGGCCGCATCTTCAGCCCACACCTGTAAGTCCCCGCTTTGCTTCAGGCTGGGACCGATGTCCCTGCAGTTTTTGCCTGTGACCAAGTTGTCATCTCCTGAGGTACTGATGTCAAGCTGTGACCTGAGGCCTGGAAGGGGCTCACCTGACTTGACAGCCCGTGGAGACAGGAAGTCTTGCTTCTCCCAGGCTGTGTGACCCATCGCGTGTCCCTCAAGTGGACATTGCCCACAGGATCCTGGGGGTCACTGGCCTCTGCGTGTGCACTGACACCAACTGTCCTTGGGGGCACCCCTGTGTGTCCCTGAGCCGGCAGGTGAGGTCTGCTCGTGTAGACCCCGGTGACCTTGCTACTAAGGGCCTGGGGCGTGCGCCCCGAGTGAGCCCTTCCTCCCCGGTGCCCGTGAGGTGGACCTGGGACGTCCCCAGAGATGGGGATCTGAACCGACTGAAGCCCCTGCCATAGTCGCAGGTCCATCTTAGTGCCGGGAGACTGGGACATGGGTCCTCAGTCTGCCACCAACAGCAGCTACCATCTTGGCTGGGGCCTCTTCAGCTCCCTGGACCCCGGTTCCCTCGGTTGTGAGCCTGAGGTCTGTGCCCGTGGGTGGTGTGGTCCGCTTCTGTTTGAGCGCCGCCCCCTTGCCCCGAGCACGGCTTTCCCCGTGGGTTCCCCGGTACTGGAGCAGTGGGCTTGTGTGTCCTGCTAGAATGGGCCTGCTCCCTGTCCCCGCTTGGGCTTGCAGATGCGAGGCTGCCCGCTGCGTCCCATCCCGTCCAGTCCTGTCTCCTCCTGCCCCATTTGGAGGACACCGAGCCCCAGCCAGGCGGGAAGGTGCATCCCCGGCCCTGCCTGGAGGCAGAGGCTCCACAGCTGGCGGCGCTGCGGCCTCGCATTCCTCGCGTTCCGATCTGCCTGGCCCATGGCGTGCAGTCATAAGACACTGACAGAGGTATTTATCCTCGGATAAATCACTGCAGTGTTAGTCACAGGCGCAGCCTGCAGCCTGCAGCCCTGGAATCTGCTCCATCAGGAATCCGGCGGCCTGCAGAACAATGAGCTTGCGCAGGCCTGGAGGCCGCGCTGCCGTCGGGCCAGCCTCCTCCTCCTCCCAGGGCTGGACTTTGTTCTTTTATTACTGGGAATTTCTTATTCCCTCCCATCCCTGACTCCCGAGCCCAGAGCCTTTTTGTTTGTTTATTTTGGGCACGGGGGCAGGGGGAGGGGAGCCCAGTGGCTCGTGGTTCCCAGTCCGGCCTCCCCTCTGCACCCCACCTCTTCACTGGGCCTCCTGGCTGCGCGGGCAGCGGGTCCCTGGGCATGGCGCCGTGACCCTTGGTGGTTCTGAGTGTGACCCGGAAGCCCAGGTCTCCCGAGGCAATAGAAATGGTGTTGGCGGAATTAAGTTTTGTGTGCAGCCCCTATTCGCCGTCACCTGGCAGAGTTTCTGGAATGTACGGTCAGCGCCCACATTCTGTCAGCCCCATCGGAAAGGGGGTTTTCCTGGTTTTTATTGGGGTAAAAGACATACATGCTAACGTGTCATCGGGGGAAAAAAAAGTTTTTGGTGATACCAGGGGTTGAACGCAGGGCCTTTACACTGAGCTCCATCCCCAGCTTGAATTTGTGATCCTTCTGCCTCAGCCTCCCGACTGCTGGGACTCCAGATGTGCACGCCACACCTGGCTCGTTGTAAGCGTGTCAGTGTACGGCTGGGGAGAGTTTTTGAGCTGCAAGGTCAGGAAGTGACTGGCGCCCTCGCTGGCTGTGGCCCGCATCACTATCAGCGGCGCTGGCCTAGTGTGCTCGTTGCCCAGGCGCCTCGTGAGGGGCGTGCTCGCCCTGTGGGTGTGCTAAGTGCGCTGTTCAGTCTCCTGCAGTGCTCCCTGCTCGGGCGTTAGAGCTCCCCGCTTTTTATTTCAGATGTCTGAGGAGTCCTCTGTGACACACATGGGCTCACAGCGAGCAGGATGGGAATAGCCCTCGCGCCTTTGTCCCTGGAAGGAGAAAATGAGGACTTGTTCTGGATGCGCAGGGAAAATACGTTTATTTCTCACTAAAGAAATGGACGTGGCCCTGGGACAGGGACGTTACCCAGCCACAGTTTGAGCAGCTGGCGAACAGGGCCTCCGAGGGCAGGTTTGGGTGGTGTTCTCTGTCACCCGCACGTGGGGCCGGGGGCGCAGGGCGGGGACTGATCTCCAGCTCTTGCCAGGTGAGTGTGGCCGGGTCCCCGGGCCCTCACACCTGTCGCTGACGTCCCGGGTCACTTGAACTTGTTTTTGACGTTCTTACTAACGTGGCGACCTGGAGAGACAGGTGTCTTGAGATGGGTGCGATGAGGCCGGTTTGTACTTGGGAGGTGACAAGTCCTTTGTCCCTCGCTGGGAAAGGGGGTGGCTGCAGGGATGGGGGCAGGAGTGGGCTCCTTCCTGAAATGTCCCAGGGCGCTCTTTCTCCCGGCCCTGCTGCTCCCCGGGGCACCCCTTCCCGCGTCCCCGGACCCCGCTGTCCCAGGGCTGTGCCCTGCAGCAGCGCCTGCGCCCGTTCCACTCCCCTGCCGTTTGGTTGGTGGCGCCCCAGATGGCCCGGGCTCATCCTGTCACCCCTGCGCGGCCAGAGAGTCGGTGCGTGCCCGGGGAGGGCTGGTTCCTTCCCCAGGGAGTGGTGCCCAGCAGCGTAGTACTCCGCGGTCCCTTCCTGTCCCTGTGCCGTCGCTGCTCCCGGATGTGAGTCGTCCCCTAGCGGCAGGCGCCTCCTCCGGGGTTTATATTTACACGCAGCCCCAGCACGAGTCGGCCTCGCCAGTCCTCGGGTTCCAACCCCGGCTCTGCAAAATGAGAAACCAAGGGAAACGATTAGAAATCCCTGCCCTCCGTCGCACCAGCCCCACTGCCAGGGCACTGGCCGCCCATGGGTGGGGGTGGCGGTGGCGGTGGCGGTGGCGGTAACGGTAACGGTGACGGTGATGGTGACGGTGACAGTGGTGATACCAGACTGCACGGCCCCAGGATTAGTGGCATCGCAAGGGCACCGTGCTGGCTCTCCAGGGCATCCCGCCCCCCTCCGACTCCGCAGACCCCGCGGGCTTGCTGTGCGCCCCACCCCTGTGAGCCTCTGCCCGCGGGGAAGCCGTGCCCGGTGCCGCTCGCCCGCCTGTCTTCCTCGATGGCGCACGCTGCCGCATCGCTGCTCTCCCGGCTGTGACAGGTGGCGAAGAGCTCGGCGCTGCTTGCAGTTAGTGTTTCTCCCTGGTCCCGTGCGTTAGTTAAGGGCCCTGCGTTCCTCGGGGACTTCCACTCTCCCTGCCAGGGTGGTGCTGTTTATTCACGTCTGCTCGTACTGAGTTTAGATTTTTTCCTGCCTTTGTTGATTAAATTTTCATTTTTTGAACATGGAGAACATTAACATACTTTGGAATATCAAGCCATTAAAGTGTGCTGGGTTCTTGGTGACACCATCGCTCCCCAGGCGGTGGCCTTCAAGTGTTTCTTTTTGGTGACTGAAGCCTGTGCTTGAATGCCTTGTTCCCCCTTCTTCCTCACGCACAGCCAGCCTGCTTTCCTGCCCTGGGCTCGCTCGGTGTTTCCGTTTGGCAGTACGTGGTGGAACCTGTCAGCCAGCTACCCACCTCTGTTCACGACTCCATAGTACTCTGTCAGTTCCCAGTCAGGGTTTGTCTGGCAGCCCCCACTGTCGGAGCCTGGAGACGATTATGGCAGTAATGCTGAGATGGGCGACCTTGTGGAGTTGGGGTTTATCACGGACTTGTAACCTGTGCAGTATGGTGCAGGTGCCAGGCGGCTGTGTGTTGGCTTGCAGGCGACTGTGTCCTAGGGCTGCGAGGTTGGGGTGGGGGCCCCGCTCCCGCTCAGGGGTGCGCACTCGCAGGGACCGTGCCCCAACGCCAGAGTGAGGCGGAGCTCACAGACGTGCACTGGGGTCGAAGCCTTGGTCACCTGAGTGTCTCCTGCCACGCACCCCGTTGGCACCCTTGTGCACATGGGTGACGCGGAGGGAGGGAGAGACAGTCAGACCCAGGCCTGGGAGTCCTTCTGCTCCGCGGCCTTGGGAGTCAGTGCTGGGTGTAGAATGGGAGCTTGAGGAAGAGACGTGGGTTCGGAGGGGATCCCAGGTTTCCCTATAGGTGTCATTCCTGTTCTATAGTGCCAGTGACCTGAGTAGCACCTCTGGTGGCAGGGGTGCTCTGTAGCTTTGGAAGTGCCTGTGCTGCCCCTTGGCAGCTGGGCCCTCGTCCCTCATGTGGCCCCCGTGTCCTGTCCCTCTCAGGAACTTTTGTTTGGGATGTGTGTGGCTGTGAGGGAAACAGCCCCTGATTCAAATTAAACTTGCACCCCGGAGATGGTGCCTTGGTTCTGCTGGCCACTGGGCATGGCAAGGTAGTGGGGTCCCATGTTAGACAGATGGCCTGGTGCTGTGTCCCCACCAACCCCAGGGAGGAGTGGACAATCGGTGTGGATTCCTGGCCTCCAGCAAGCACAGGAGCCATCCTACTGTGCCAGACAGCTTGGGCAGTGTGTGCCCAGGAAGGGGAGGTGCTGGGGTCCTGAGGTCCTGGGGACGGCCCTCTGCAGGGGCTCAGAAGGACGAGCTCCCCCTCCCCCATCATCCCTAGGCCTGGTGAGTCATCTTGGGCAGGTGGGATCCCTCCAAGAACAAAGAGGGGTTCTTTCTGGGTTGGGGGTTTTGCAGTGCCGAGCGTGGAACCCAGGGCCTGTATGTGCTTTAAGCTGCAGCCCCAGCCCTGAGCAAGTCTTCTGTATGCCAGGGAAGAGCAATTTTAAATTTGTGGCACAAGCCAATGATAACTTTAGCGTAAAAGATTGAAACTGGGCTTTCTCTGTGCATGTTTGTTGTCCTGGGGATTAAACCCGTGGGGTTCTATTACTGACTGCACTTCCAGCAGTTTAGCTTTTGCGAAAGTGTCTCCCTAAGTTGCCCAGGCTCCACTTGAACTTCAGCTCCTCTTGCCTCAGCTTCCTAAGCTTGCAGGCATGTGACACCATACCCAGCGAAATGGGAATGTTTCACAATTTGCTTTAAATGATGAAGACATGTCTTTGTTCCTCTCCAGATTTGATACATTAAAGACGGATGAATAGACTCAGATGCCAACCTCTTTTCCCAGGCCTCTCCCTCCTGGGCACGGTGCAGGCCGGGGAGGGGAGCCCAACCTTCTTGGCTGTCACGCGTGTCCGTCTCTGCTCCGGGACCAGGAGGGTTCTCTGGCTTGGCTTGCAGTTTCCCTGTGTAACTGACACAGAAACGGGGGTGTCGGGAGCCTCCCTCTGTCCCGCCCTCCTTCCCGCACCTGGGTGTATCGTACAGCCCCGGGGGACCTGGAGGGGGACAGTGTGGGTAGCGCAGCAGGAGGAGAGCTGCCCCTCCGGGGCAAGCGTCTCTGGCCGTCGCGTGCGTGGCTATCCTGCCATCGGGTGTGGTTCCTTTAAGCAGAGGTCACAGGCCTGCCCGGGTTGTGTGGTTTCTTGTTTGTCGGGCTGGAGGCCTTTTCTTGTTTTCACAGTTGAGCGGGGAACAAAGGCCTCCTTGTCCACGGCGCTCTGGGCGCTGACATCAGCCCTTTCCCAGCAGCGCCACCCGACCCGGAGTCTGCAGAGGGGACAGCAGTGGCGGAGATGTGTGGGCTGGGGTCAGAGGACAGGGCCGAGCGGTGGCCCGGCTTTCTTTCCGGCCTCCCCGCCTCGAGTCCCTGCCGTGCTGGCTATGAGTGGGCAGCGGCCTGAGGCGGCCTCAGTCGGAGCAGGAGTGGCCTGTGGGGGCCGGGTGAGAACGCAGAGCCACTCTGGAAGCTGGAGCAGAGATGGGCGCGGCCATCGGATGCCGGGGAGGCCAGGTGCTCACCCCGCCCAGGGAGGCAACTCAGGACTCTGCTGCTTCTCCTGGCCCCGCGGGCTGCTGGGTTTAGAAGGCCGTTTCCAGGACACTGCCCCTGGCTGGGATGCCGTCACAGCCGTCTCTGCACAGGGCTGGCTACTTGGTGCCACCCCATGACATCGGGAAGGTTTCCTCCTGCGGTGCGGAGCCAGGTCCCCTGACAGTGCATAAAGTGTGTCCCTTTGTCCAGCGGATCAGGGACCAGCAGGCCCGGGGCAGAGAAGGTGGCCTTGGTGGGAACCTGTAGCCATTCCTGTTCCTCTAGACCTGGCCTGTGAGGCCATACGTGACACCCGCAGGTGGCTTCCACGCCCAATTTCCGTGGCTTTGGCCTAGCTTTGCTGTGTCTCTGAGTTAGGACACACTCGCGCTCTGCTGTCCGCTGTGAAATCTGCCCCGCTGCCTCCAGGGCACGGTGAGAGGACCTGATGTTGCGTGGGGCCTGGGGTCCAGCGGTAGCTAGGTGCCGTGGAGACCTGGGTTCCAGACTCTGGCTGGGCGGCCCTTGCACTGACGGAGACAGCACGCCGCCGTCTGCACGAGGAAGCCAGCCTCGCTGCTGTCCCCTTCTCTACCCCTGTTCCCCCTGCACCCCTTCCCCAGAAGGCGGGTCGGATCCTCAAGGACACCAGCCCACGGCGAGCTCAAGTTGCTGACCAGCTCCCATCAGGCCCAACCGCTGTAGTTCCTGTCAGGCCCAGCCGCTGTAGATGCGATTCTGGGGCTGAGCTCTGATCACCCCTGAGTTGTCCAGGTCACTGAACCATCAAGGAATGGTCACGGCCTTGCTAGGCCTATTAGCCAGCTCCTCAGCTGCGTCCAGTGAAGAAGTGACCGCTGCCCCTGCTGTCCCTGCAGGCGCCCTGAGAAGCAGGTCTGCCCGGTGGGAGCTGGGGAGGCGCGTGCCCGGTTTCTGCCTGGCGCATCCAGGCTGAGGCTGATCGGTGCGCAGAAGCCGTGCAGCCCAAGGCTTTGATGTCAGTGGACTGAACCGTGTACCTCAAAATGCATCTGGGAGCCCCCGAGCCTGGCGTGATGGTTTTGAGGCTGACGAGGGTTGGATAGGGTCGTGAGCGGGCTGGGTCTGGTGGGGTCTGTGCTCTTGTAAGAAGGGACACTTGTGCTGTCTTCCTGCCGCAGAGGAGGACACAGAGGAGGTGGCTGCGTGCAAGTCAGGAAGAGACCCTGCCGGCCGGCCGCCCGCCACGCCGGTCCCTACCTCAGACCTCCAGCCTTAGAGCTGTGAGAGGACGAAGCCCGTCCACACCAACCAGGGAGGGAGGCCTTGATCCCTTTATCGGGAGCCTGATCTTGACCAGCCCGTCTCCGGGCCAGACTTGCCTTCCGGATGCAGCCTAATGCCATGATTCAGAATTCTGCCATCGTACACTTTGAGGTGACTCTCAGCTGCATGGTGCGTCTGTGCACGGGTCAGCCACACACAGGCTGGATGCGCCAACCAGAAACTGGGCACGTGCTTCCCTGAGCAGGGGAGATCTGCTTCTCAGGGCACCTTGCAGGGACAGCAGGGATGGGGTCACTCAGTCACTGGATGCAGCTGAGGAGCTGGCCAACAGGCCTGCCAACACTGCCTTGATTCCCTGGGTCTGGGGCTGTGGAGCGACACTGTTATTGGTGGGGCCTTCGGGGAAATTCACTGGGGCCAGAAAAGTGGGGGCAAGTTGAGGCCTGCACTGCCTCCCTCCGTGTCGGGTCCTCTTCCGTCTCTGCTCCTGTGCAGCTCTCTACCCTCCCTTGGGTCTCCTGACCCCTTTCTTGCTTCATTGGGTCCCCTGCTACTTCCATCACCAGCTTTTGCGATCTTTCATAGACTCATCGTTTTAATCTGCTTTTCAGTGGTACAAGAAAATACCCGAGGTGGCGCAATTTATTGAAGAGAAGTTTATTCAGCTGACACTTTTTGTGGTTGGAGGTCTAAGATCAGTGGCTACGTGTAAAAAGGGCCTCATGCTATGTCATAATGTGGTAGAAGGGCAGAAGGGCAAGCAGGGATGTGGAGGGGTTGATGGCGGCTCTCATGAGAGTCATGCTACTCTCCTGAGAGCCAGTGCAGTCTCTGGAGAGAGAGATTAATCCCAGCACAGCTTCCTTTCCCCCAGCACTGCCATGTCGGCAGTCAGGTGTTAGCATGCGCTTTCATGGGCCATTCCAGACTGAAACGTGGACGTCAGAACCATCCTGGGCGCTGCCCCCTTGCATAGACTGTCTGATGTCCTGTGTGAGTGAGCTCAGGGCATGATTGGCCGCTGGGGATTGGTGGTTGCTGGGTTTTTTGTCTCTGGCCGAAACCTGATTCTCGCACCTGGAGACCGGCCCACCTCACACTGGGCACTGTCTTGCCAGAACTGGTTTTAAGAGCTCCTTTCTTCTTCCACATGTAGTCAAGCCTGCCTTGCATTAACTGCTCTTCCATTGCTGGGACATGATGCCTGACACCTCCGAGGGAAAGGAGGAGTTTTATTTGAGTTAGAGTTCCAAGGGGCTCAGTCCATGGTGAGCTAGCTCCAAGGCAGAAGAGGCATGGCAGAAGGGCCTGGTGGAGGAAAGCTACTCACCGCATGGTGGCCAAGAAATAGCTCAAAGGGAGGAGCCAGGGACAAGAGCATAGCCTTCCAGGTCACAGCCCTGGTGGCCCACCTCTTCCGACTGCGCCCAACTTCATGTAGCACCATCCATTAAGAACTCCTCAATAGATGAACCTCCTGATGAACACAAGCTCTGTCACCTTCCAAAAGCCCCGTCTCTTAATGCAAGACTTCGGGGGGAACACCTTAGACCTAAACTTAACAGTCCCCATGTTCATGGCTGGCACAGCGTTCTTTGCATTTGCTCTGGAACATGCCCTCTCCCTCCCTCTAGCCCTGTGGTGAAGCAGAATTCTAGGTCCAAGTGTGCCACTGAGACACGTGTCCGTGTGACACAAGGAGGTGTGTAGGGTTGGTGCATGGCGGGAGAGGAGGTGGCAGAAGATTGGTGCCTTAAGCCACCTGCAGCGTGGGACACAAATTGTGGTTCCCAGCTGCCAGGAGATGCCTGAAGTCTCCTTTCCGTGCAGCGCTGTCACTGTCCCTGGGGTGCTCCCAGCCAGCAAGTCTGACTGTTTCCCTTCTTCATGGTGTGGGCCACCTTTTCTCCCTTCCACTGAGCCCTTGGTATCAGGGGTCTTCTAAATAATTCACTCAGAGCTTGGGTGAAGGGTCTCGACTCGAAACTAGCGTTGGTGTGTACGTTGGGTGACTTTGATACAGAATCACGACACTGCCAGCATGTTGGGGTTGGGATGACTTGCTCCTTGGCGGTCACGCAGGGTCTGAAGGTGACGGAGAAGGGAGCCTGGAGCTGCTCCAGGAGCGTCGCCCTTTGCCGGGGAGAGCTGAGGGCTACTCCAGCCAGAGGCAGCGGGTGCAGCCCTCTCAAGAGATCCCTGACGGCCGCCTGCTTTCCATTTTCAAGAATTGGTTGTTCAACTTGCTTCTTTCACTTCCAAGAACCGCCACAGTTTCCTTCCAGTAAATTTCCCCTTTATCTGACGCTGAGTGGCCATGTTGTCTGTTGCTTGGAACCAGAAGGACACACTGACAAATACTGGTATTTGGATGGCTTTCAAGGTCTTGCAGTTGCTCATGCAACTCTAGCGCCTCGGTCCTTGTTCATAAGCCACACGCTCGTTTCTGGGAGGAGGAGTTGCGGGGTCTGAGGGCATCGTGTCTGTTCCCTGGGGCTCCTGCTGGCCCAGGGTCGGGGGGAGCAGTCCGCGTTCTCGCCTGAAGCTGTGTGCTCCGTTTGCTCGGCGCCACCCCAAGGTGACCGCTGTCTGTCTAATTTCCGCAAGTCTCATAGAGGAAACCCCGTCTTGCTGAGTGTCTTTTACTGGGGAACTTGAACCATCTTTTTGTGTGCTCTTTGGCCGTATGTGTTTGGCCTTTTCTAACCATCATCTGGTTTACACCTCTTTTTTTAAAGCATTAGGGTGCTGCTCTTCTGGCCATTGATATGGTAAAGGTGTCTGTAGTACGAATCTTGTGTCAGCTGTGTTAGCAAAATAATGAATGTGATTTACTTTTCAACTTTACAGTGCTTTCGGAATATAGATTTTTTATTCTTTTTCAAGTTGGAGGAGTTTGGATCTTCAGTGGAAAAGCCTTGTAACACGCTGTGGAAAGAACTGGTGGGCCGTGTCTCGTGATAGCTGGTGCTTGTGACGGGGTGGGGGGAGAACCTTGCTGTCCCTGTCTCCAGCCCAGAGAGGGGCTGGGCCTGGGAAGGTGGTGGCCACCGAGACGACGGGCGCAGCTGAGGGGCAGGGCCAGGACACAGACCGGCAGCACCCTGCTGAGGAGCAGGGTGTATGCACGCAGCCCAGCGTCCCTGGCTTCTGGCCTCTCCCGTCCCCTCACGGACGGTTCCCGTGGAGGTCGGGGTGTTTGTGCCCAGTCTCTCCTTGGTAGTATTAGTAACCTCTGAAGTGAGAAGTCGAAACTCTTGTTTTTATTTAACCAGCTTACCAGATGTTTCCTGCGGCTTGACAGATGCGGCGTTTACTAGAAAGTTACACTCGTGAGATTTGGAGTGTTATGGACACTGTTGCTATAGCCGTCGCGTGGGCAGGATGTGAAGATGGTGTTGGCGTCATTTGGGGGGTTCAGTGGGTTTTCCCCACAGCGGCTGCTCCTGCCTTCTCTCCTGCACCTCTGGGCCCTAGCGTAAGGGAGAAGGTGACTGGCGAATCAGAGCTAGGTGCCTCGGGTGGTGTCACTGAGGTCGCAGGAGCTCAGGTGTGGGCAGGGGGGAGCGCGTGTGCAGCTCCCCAGCTTCCTGGCCTCGGCCTGTATGGGCTGCCTGACGCCAGTCTGGCTTGAAATCTACAGACTGGGCAGCTTTCCGAGACCACCTCGGGCTCCTGCGAGGCTGAGGCAGGCTGCGGCTTTGTCTTGGTGCCTGTGGTCAGCGCTGCCCCGTCCCAGTGCTGTGTGGGAGACGCACGGAAGGCGGTCCTGCAGGGGGTGGCTTGCGGGAGGGAAGGGGGCCTCTGAGGTCCTGTTCCTCCTTTCCTTCCTGCCCAGCCCCCCCTCCTGGGTTTTGTTCTGCGCATTTTCGGGTTTTATAAAAGCCTCCAATTGTGGAAGATGCAGGAACAAAGGAGGAGGAAGTCGCTGGCTGTGACTGACAGCAGCTCCGTTTCCTCACGAAGTGGAATTGGGGCAATGTGTGTAACGCTCTGGCAGGCCGCCCCTGCAAGCAGCCCCTCCCAGGACTCGCCAGCCTCCCCTGGGCCTGGGAGCTTCCCCTGCCCTGGGCCCTCCTGGTGGGGACTCTTATTCTGGCGGGGCGCCGCCTGGCCAGGCGCTGGCTGCCAAGTCCCAGTCCCAGTCCGCTGCTTTCTGGGAGGAGGGAGGCGGCGGCTGCTCCGCGCTTCTTGGCAATGATTAAAGCGAGGTTAGTGCGAAGCCTTTCATTTCACTGCCTTCTCCGGCCGTTCCCAAACCAGATGGCGGCCCTCCGCGTTCATCTGGGATTAATTTAAAGCTGGGCGTGGTGGCGCTGAGGACGCTCTGGGCAGGGACAGTGGTGACCTCCCTCCTGGTGCCGTCCGTCCCTCTGTACCCGGCCAGCGTGGGGCCGTGCGGAGGGCCCGTGTCCTCCGGGATGGGCGCCTGGACGTCAGTGCCCACGTGATGGTGAGCAGGTTGCTGCGGGCTGGCGGCTGTCACGTGGGCCCACGGTGGGGACGGGACGTCCCAGTGCCAGGCCCGCCTCCCATGGGGCGGCGTTTCCCATGGAACAGGGCTTCTTAGAGAAAATGACCAGGGAGTCAGATACTTGGCGCAGCAGCTGGTACAGAGGCTCCAGCCTGGGCCCCGGACTCGGTGCCCCGAGGCACAGACGCCTCTCTTGATGGAGGGAAAGCGAGCGCCTCTGTCACGCCGTCTGCCCTGGGACCAGGGCGCGTCACACACGGCAGCCAATGGGTATCTGGCACCTGGGCGTGGCGGGCGCACCTGTAAGCCCAGCATGCAGGCGGCTGAGCCCAGCCTGGGCTACACAGTGAGTTCAAGGCCAGCCTGAGCTAAGAACCCCAAAAACCAAGGGCGGTGGCCCTAACACCTGCTACCATCTGGATGCATCTCGGAGATGCTGTGCCAGGCAAAATGAGTCAGTTTTGAAAAGACCAATGACACAGGCCTGTGTCTACGGGATGGCCTCGGGCAGGTGGGCGCACGGGCACTGAGAGGGGTAGCGGGCAGCGGGGCCCAGGAGGAGCGGCAGTCTGGGCACAGCACCCGGTCCTGGGTAATGGTGGTGATTCACAGTCTATGCAGCAGCGTGGGTATGCTCAGCGCTGGAAACCAGCCGGGTGCGGTGCCACCTGACGACACCTGGAGTCCCAGCTGCTCAGGAGGCCGAGGCAGGAGGGCTGTGAATTCAAGGCCAGCCAGGACAATTTAGTGAGATCCTACCTCAAAAAAATAAAATAAAGACAGAGCTAACGTGCAGCTCTATGCTGCAGTGCTCACCTAGCGTATGCAAGGCCCCGTCCTGCCCCCATCCCTCCCACAACAGTGAAAAGGTGGTTCCTTGTGCACACTTATGTGTACTTTACCACAGTACAGAGATGCATTTTATTTTATTTTATTTTACTTTATTTTATTTTATGATCTTTTTGAGACAGGGTCTTGCTATGCAGTTCAGGCTGGCCTTGAACTAACTTTGTTGGCCAGGCTGGCCTTGAACTGGTTAACAGTCTTCCTGCCTCAGCCTCCTGAGTACTGGGATAACAGGCGTGCGCCACCACGCCTGGCTCAGAGATACGTTTATAAATGAAGGACTAATGACGGAGTTCACGTCAGCCGGAGGGCGTCGTGTGCTTGGCAGGGCGGGGCGGTGGCACGCCGTGCCAGTGCCGGTGCCGCATGCGTCTGTGGAGATGGCTCCGCAGGATTTCAGAGCCTCAGCTCAAGGCTGGGGCAGACGACTCTGCTGAGGCTGATCTCTTTGCAGACTTTGAAAGGTAGAATATTTTAGTAACAGTTTTATAATTCAGAAAAAAGGAAGCCGACTCTCAGGACTGTTTTAACTTTGCTTTAGGAACAGACATGGTGGAGTCCTGTAACTACCCCACCGATTGTCAGCATGTTTATCAGTAGCTCTTTTAATAAAAGTACCTAGGTGTCTTCAAAATAATCTTTCTTTTAAATGACTTAGATCTTATTTCTATACTATGTTTTTAAAACTAGCTAATCCTTCCCTCTGTTTTGGGGGAAGATTAGAATTCAGCTGGACCTGTCTGGCACTCAGAGGTGACAGTCGCCTTAAATGCTGTGTGTGGCTTTGCTGCACAGTCTGCTCACAGATGCCATGACCTTTAAAGAGTATATGGGCCAGATGTCATGGCACATGCCTGTAATCTAAACACTCAGGAGGCTGAGGCAGGAAGATCTCCTGAGAGTTTGAGGCCAGCCTAGACTACATAGTGAGACCCTGTCTCAATCAGTCGGTCAATCAGGTAGCTACCTCAAGATCTTTCATTAACTGGGTGTGGTGGTGCACGCCTGTAATTCCAGCATTTGGGAGGCTGAGACAGGAAGATCCCTGAGCTTGAGGCCAGCTTGGGCTACATAGTGAGTTCAAGGCCAGCCTACACTACAAAGTGAAATCCCGTCTCAAACAAAACAAAACAGCAACAACAAAAAAACCCAGAAACAAAACAAAACAGAAAATATCTTTTATTAGATGAAGATTTCATCACTTTATGTACTCAGGGCTTAAATTTAGCATAGTTGAACTGTAATTGCATGGCTGGTTTTGTTTTGCAGTTTCTGGGGTCAGACAGAGAAGAAGGTTGAATTATTATTTTTTTTTTTTTAAAAACCAGCTTTGAAGTTGTTTAGTTCTGAGTCAGCTTATGGAGTAAGAGGTTCTCCTCCAATATGGGAAAGTGCACAGAGTCAGCTGGGACTGTTCACTACCGCTCTAGGAGGCACACCTGGGGGAGGGCGCCACAGCAACCCACAGGAGGGGGGTGCTGGTGTGTCTGCAGCCTACATGGAGTCACACGCAGGGGGTGGTGGGTCTGTGGTCCTGTCCCCTTCCTCCTTGCTGGGACGAGATACTGATCTCTGCACGTTAAAGGAGAGGTGGATTTTTGCTCGTTGCGAGTCTTAGTCCTTGCGTGGCCGGAGGTTCTGGGCGGAGGGGCCCTGCTCTCTGCTTGACAGAGGGAAGGAAGCGGGAAGAGAGGGGCTGTACCCTTGCAGGCCACGCCCCCAGCAACCCAGCTCGGCTCACCCCCTCACTGCAAGTCAGCTGCCAGCCCCCAAAACCCCGCCTTGAGGTGGAACTACCGCAGGCGGCCTTGTTAAATGTTGTCCTGGGCCTGTGGGTCCGAGACCCCTGCTGCCAACAACTGGCCTGGCCTGTTAACCTTGGATCTTCCCCATAGCCCTGGTGCCCTGGTTTCCAGCAGAGATTTGCCGCGGTGGGCGCAGGATGAGTCTTCTGTGGCTCCTAGGTGGGGCCTGGCCCCAGGGGCCACACTTGAGGACCAGGCTGAGCCTGGGCATGCAGCACTGGGTGCCCGGGTGGGTGTGCGGTTCTGGCTTAGTTTCAAGAGCTCTGGGTGAGATGATGCGGGTGGGGACAGGCTCTTGGGGTGGCCGGCAGCAGGACGCGCACGCACTGAGTGCCGGGAAGGCAGGTGTCCCGCGAGGGGGCTGGCGTGGCAGTCCTCCGGTGCAGATGGTGAGGATGACCAGCGGCACGAGGCGGCCCGGAGGCGGCGGGTTGCAGTGCCCATCGCCTCCCTGGCTGCTGGGACGGCGTGGTCCCGCTGTCGGGAACAGTGTCTTGAAGCTTCTCCCAGAGCGTCCAGTGTTCGCAGTGAACCATGGGTCTTCACTGGTTCCCCACGATTTGCTGCAGATGTGCGGGAAGAACACCCCCCTCCCCCCCGCCATCTGAGCCTTGAACAGAACAGAAACGCTGTGGGACTGTGGGGGTCACAGCGTGGCCAGGCGGGGAGGAGGCCCCAGAAGCTCCTTCCGTATCCGTCCTGTTGGGGGCTTGATACCAATCACTGGGGGCCTCTGGGGTTTCCCTGGGCCCCTGAACTCGATGGCCTTTGGCTTCCTGAGCTGCTCGGCCGTCTCCAAATCTGTTGGCGCTGGCTTCGCCTAAGGCTTTCCTCCATCAGGAGACGGCGCTGCCCTGCGCTGGGGCAGACACCTGTGGACCTGTTCGGTCTCCTGCTGTGGCTTCGCCCAACCTGCACCCTGCAGAGGTGGGGACCCAGTGTAGGGGTGCCGAGCCAAGGAGCCTTTGTTGGCCTTCCAGTGGCCCCCTCCCCTTCTTCACCCCTAAAGACAGCAAAGCCGGTCCCCACATGCAGACGCCACAGTCACAGCTGCTCTGCAGAGAGGAAGACATCGTTTTTCCTTTGGGTGCTGGGAGTCCAGCTCACCGCCTTGGGCTCGCCAGGCAGGTGCGCCATGCCGCCGAGCTCAGTCCCCGGAGGGAGGAGGGTCTGTGAGGCTCGTGTCCCTGGCAGGCGTGACAGCTCAGATCCCGGAGAGCACAGTACTTCCCTGCCCTTCTCTGTTGCGACAACTGTGCCTCATGCCACCAATCTGCAAGTGGTTGTAGTTTTCAGAAGTCTCATTCATTGAGAGGATACATAATGACAAAAACAGCTACAGATTTAGTAGCGGTGAGAATCTTAAGTTAGTTTCTATTTTATTAATCTCAGCCACCCGTTCACTCACCTGTGCACGTGTGCAGCACATGACGGGGACATCTGGGAACGAGGTGTGCTGGGCACGTGGACCCCAGCCTCCCCGCCTGCAGGTGGAGACCCCCGTCTTCCTGGTGACGGTGGCCTGACCCGTGTGCAAGCCTCAGTTTCTCCTCTTGTCACAGCTCGTGATGGAAGCGCACGGGGCCCACTGTAGTCAGGACTGGCCGGTACCTTGTCTGCAGGGGGAGCTGCCCGGAAGCGAGTCCAGCCGCTGGGCGTCTTGAGGAACCCTGTGCTGGTGCGTGTGGGCGCCCGCTGTCAGGGGTGCCCTGGACTTGCTCTTCCTTACGCACCTGTCGGGAGAAGCTGCCTTGCTGGCTTTCTGGCCCACTGCGGGTGCAGGGGATAAGGGCTGCCCTCCTTGATGGGCACGCGTGGCAGAGGTGAATTTCCTGGGGACCAGAGGGAGGAACCCTAGGGTTCTGGAAGCAGGTCTGAGGAGCGTCCTAGAGGCCCACATCCTGTCCGAAAGTCACCGAGACAGGAACGAAGTGACCTCCAGGCTGCTGCAAATTAAAATCATCTGTTCATTTATAGACAAGGTCTCGCTATGTGATTCAGGCTGTCCTTGAACTCACAGCAGTCCTGCCTCAGCCTCCCGAGCGCTGGGATCACAGGTGTGCGCCACCGGTGCTTGCTCTCGGAGGCTTCCGCCCAGCTGGCAGCATTCGCTGAGCGCTGCAGTGTGGTGTCTGGGAGCTGGCCGGTCCCCATCATGTGACTGTGGAGTGACTGCTCAAGCAGAGGAGAGCTTCACGTTGTCCCCAAGCCCCTCTGGGCTCCTGGAGAAGGATGGATGTCCCCGGAGATACAGGTGGCCGCTGAGCTGCTGGCGGGCAGTGGCCGTGGAGGACTGTGTCACTCAGTGGAGGCTGGAGGTGCGAGGTGGCAGCGCAGGCTGGTGGCACCTTGTGCGGACTACGAGGGGTTGGCTACGGCCTCTTTCATCACCGAGTCCCCCTGCCTCTCTGCATGCTGGCTCAGGGACACGTTTTCTTGAGCCAGAGCTTCTTTGGAAGTGGCCAGGGCCACCACTTCCTGTCCAGCACCTGCACCGAGCAGGACGTCCTGGGGACGAGCTGAACGCCTTGCTGCCCACAGGGAGGCACAGCGGGTGGTGAGTTGGCCCTGGTCGTGGAGGTGCAGGGGACACTGAGGTCAGGAAGTCTGCAAGGCAGAGGGGATCGCTGACAGGAGGGGACACTGCTGCCGTCCAGGCCCACGCTTCACACGCTGCTCGAATGCTTTCCCGCTGGTCGTTTCCTGTGAAATGCCCAGCGCCCCTTTCTTCCCTGCACGTGCTGCTGACTGCACTCGCACGTGGTCTGTGGCCTCCCACACACGTTGGTTTGGCGAGGGCTGGCCCAACACGGGTGCTGAGTGCCCCCGGGATGTGCTCCGAGTCGCTGGGAAGGCCCTGGAGGCAGGCTCTCCCCCGCCCCCTCCCCTGCTTCTTCAGCTGGGGCGGCGCTGTGGTCAGTGCTCGCCTCACACCCTCGCAGGCCTGGCCCAGCGCCGTCGGGGGTCGGGTGTGGGTCTCACCCCCGGCAGGCTTTCAGGGCACTTGCGATGTCGCTGGGCTGGCGCGGGCCAACCCTCCCAGGCCTGCGCCTGTGTCCCTGTGGGTCCCTGCCTCTGCCGCGGGGAGCTGGTCTTGCCTGCACCGGGGACACTGGGAAACACCTTCCGCAACTGTGGCAGCTGTGCCAGAGGCCGATGACCGGGGAAGGGGCAGCGTGCCTCCCGCATGCGTTCTGCCCACCCTAAGAATCTCGGGCCGGGTACTGCGCAGGGGGGAGCACGGCCCAGGCACAGGGTGGGCCGCACGCCTCTTCCCCACGGCCCGTTCTTCACAGCTTCACTGGCACACACTGTGGAAACTTTTATTTTGGTTTTTGGAGACAGGGTCTTGCTTTGTAGTCCAGGCCTTGAACCCTCAGTGATCCCCCTGCCTCAGCCTCCTGAGAGTTGAGGTTGTGGGCACCACCATGGCGAGCATACTGTGGACACATTTTTCCTCCAGACTCAGAGGGTGCTGTGCAGCAGGTGGCCTGTGTCCCCCAGAAAGTTCTTCCTGGGTGAGGTGTGATAGGCCTTTCCCCGGCCCGCCCTGCCCCTTTGGTGTTTCCCCGAGCCCTGGCTGTGGGAACACTCCTGCGATGGTGGTGGGCTGCCCTGGCATGGAGCCCCCGTGAGCCCTTCAGGCCCAGTGGGTCGCAGTGCACTTGTCCCCATGCTGCACGGGGTGTGTGTGGTTTGGGTCCCTGTCCCGAGTGCATGACACCCTGGGAGGTGCTGGGGTCGCGTGTGACTCATGGAGGTGGTGACGGGGAAAGGTCTGTCTTTAAGCTCCAGGGAGCAGTGGGACAAGCCGGAAGTGTGAGGAATGTATACCTCTACTAAACTTACCCGCACGGTCTCGGGACCCTCTCGGGGGTACTGTCCCCATGCCTGCGGCGTTGTGTTCCCTTGAACTATGTTTCTGCCTGGTGAGCCTAGGGGACAGACGGGGAGCGCGGTGACACTGCCCTGTGCCGTGGTGAAGGTGTGGCTTTTCTCAGTGACACATTTCAGACTCGGGGCTGGGTACTCTGTGCTTGGGAAGGGGGTGTGAGGCGTCCGTGACAGTGGGTGTTTACCCTGTGCCTTTTGTCGGCCAGCATCTGAAGGGTCCTCGCCAACTGGGGGCTCTCCCCGGGCTTCCTGACCCCGCTATTGTCAGTGCTGTGTCCCGCTCTGCAGCTGCCATACGATCAGGGCTCAGTTAACGCTGGCTGAGTGAACAGAAGCCTGCCTGGCACCCCAGGCCCGACAGTTCCTCGCTGTGGACGCACCCCTGGGGTCCTGGGAAGGGTGGGCTCCACGCTGTGTTGGAAGCAGTTTACTTAGTCAGAAAATACACTTCATTTTTCTCCGAACTAGAGGAAACTCTGACTCCTGCGATGTCTGATGACTGTATCTGGTGTCACACTCAGCTAGGTAAAAAGCCAGTGCGTATCAGGCCCTGGCGGCCTAATGGGACGTGGGGTGGGGGCGGCAGCCCCAGAGACCTCGAGCACACACGTGCGTCTCCAGCTGGCCATCACTGCAGAGGCGCAGCAGGCACATGCCGGTGTCGGGGCTGGGGAGGAGGGGGAGGGTGTGACTCTGGGACCCACCGGGATGAGGGGCACACAGGGCACGTGCCATCTGAGCTGGAGGAGCGTCCTCCCCCAGGGCTGTCTGCATTTCCTGGTTGCTCTGAAGTCATTCCACGTGGGCAGCCAGAGAACAGAACCGGAAGGCCGTGTCCCGCAACCCGAGTGTGGTGCTCCCCGCAGGGAGGCCCAGGACCTCTGTGTACATGCAGCTGCCCACAGACTGCCCACCCCTTGTCCCTGCCTTGGTGTCACCACGTGCTGTGTGCGCAGGCAGGGAGGGGACGATGCCTTGATGAGAAGTTTGCAATTCTTAAAGAACAGGCTCGGAGCTCTTCATCTGCCGCGGCCTGATCTGAGACTTGCCGGCTGGTCATGGAAAGATGGCTCTGGTGCCACAGGACTTGGTGCACTGAAGGGAGGAACCTGAGGCAGAAAGGGGCGGCAGTCACAGGTCCACGTGAGGGCACGGTGTCATGCAGCGCCCTCTGACTCCTCCCCTGAAGCCACACAGGAAGTGGTGGTGGGGTTGCTGCCGCAGCGCTAGGCTCTGGGGGTGCGGAGGTGGTGCCCTCCTGCTGGAATGGCACCACTGGCCCTGCCTGGGGTCTTTGCCGGGTGTCCCTCCTAAGGGCTCACCGCTCTCTTCCAGGAACAAGACTACCAATGGAGACTGTCGGAAGGACCCCCGGGAGCGGAGCCGCAGCCCCATCGAGCGTGCCGTGGCCCCCACCATGGGCCTGCATGGTGGCCACCTGTATGCGTCCCTGCCCAGCCTCGGTGTGGAGCAGCCCCTCGCCCTGACCAAGAGCAGCGGGGACGCTGGCCGGGCAGCGGGCCTCTCACCCACGCTCACGCACGTGGAGCGGCAGCAGGTACACGTGGCGCGGGACAGGAGCCTGGAGAGGGCCGGCTGCCTTGGGGGGCGCTGCGGGGCTTTGCTTTGGGCCGGAACCCTTTCAGCACAAGCCGGTCAGAGGCCTGGAGCTGGCACATAGTGAAGGAAGACGGGGAAAATATTACAATGGTTGGTTGGTAGAAAAGTTTCTTCGGAAAAATGAGGTTTGTAGGGGACCCCACAATACACGAAGGCCTGGTGGCTCTGGCAAGAAGCCAGCATGGACAGTGGCGTGGGCTGCCGGGGCCCAGGGGGTCCTGCCAGTTGGGGACGAAGCCTGTGGCCAGCACAGGTCCCGCCCAGGGCTTTGGGGGATGGCAGGGCGCAGGCTGCTGTGCCACGGTAGTCACCACCATGCGTGTACACAGGGTGCTGTGTTGGGGATACAAGGATGACCCCCACATTGAGCCCCGCGCTCGGAGAGCGAAGTGTGTGAGGGAGAAGGGTGCGAAGATACCGAGAGGGTGGCGGGGGAGGCCTCACTCTTGGGACAGTGCACCAGTGAGGACCTCCTACTCCAAATGGCGGTGTGGCAGGACTGAGAGGACCCAGAGGGAGAGCAGTCGCCTGTGTGGCGTCCACAGGCAGTGTCTGTCCTGTGGGGCTGCTGGGTCACCTGGGTGTGAGTGGAGCTAGGTCCCTGGCTGTACTCAGTCACAAGCGGGGACAGCCTGGGCAGGGAGCCCAGCACGGGACAGCAGAGTCAGTGACCGTCCAGGGTGTGTCCCCATGGCTCAGGCCAGGAGGGGCCCCGAGCCCAGGCCTTCGGAGGCCTCATCCCTCTGGATGGCGCTGACCCGGTGGCTGGGCGTCCCCTAAGCTCCTGGATACCTTCTCCGGCGAGGTCTCCACCCCGACCTCTGGTCAGGACTCCAGTAGGGAGTAGGAGGCTACGGGAGACAGAGGCATTTGTGAGACACCATGTGGAGGGGACGGTGGGGAGGAAGTGAGATGGCAGCGGCCGGAGTGGGTGAGGGGCTGTGGCACCTGACCTTGGTCACGACAGGAAGGAACCAACTTGAGCTGGCTTTGGTGCAGGCAAAAGCCTCAGCCTACTGGAAGGGGCCCAGGAGGTCCTATGGCATCCAGGAACACCTGAGGCCTGCGGGAGCGGGGGTCCCTCCTGCCGTGCCCCTCTGCCGCCTGTGTGACCCGCTCCCCAGCGCCCGGCACTTGTCCTGGCCCTTCACCCTACCCCTCACTGACCCCAACGCCATGACCGGGGGCATGCTCGAGAGAGGACAGTGCAGGCTAGGGGTGTGCGCTGGGGCCCAGGTGCTGCGGCCCAGGGAGTGCTGAAGTGCTGCCGCCTCCTCCTGCAGAACCGGCCCTCGGTGATCACCTGCGCCTCAGCTGGCGCCCGCAACTGCAACCTTTCTCACTGCCCCATCGCCCACAGCGGCTGTGCCGCGCCCGGGCCCACCAGCTACCGGAGACCACCCAGCGGTGAGTGTCCCTGCTGATTCTGCCGTTGTGCCCTGGAACGCCGCCCCGGCTGGTTGGCAGGGCGTGGGGAGGGGCGCACAGGATGGCGTCTGCTGTCGCTCAGTGCCCTTGGCCCCGGGCAGTGGGTACCCCCGGTCAGGACTCAGATGCGGCCTGCCGTGTTTCCCCGCCCCCCTCCTGCAGCCGCCCCCGCCTGTGACCCCGTGGTGGAGGAGCACTTCCGCAGGAGCCTGGGCAAAAACTACAAGGAGCCGGAGCCAGCGCCCAACTCCGTGTCCATCACCGGCTCCGTGGATGACCACTTCGCCAAAGCCCTGGGCGACACGTGGCTGCAGATCAAGGCGGCCAAGGACGGTGCATCCAGCAGCCCCGAGCCAGCCTCCCGCCGGGGCCAGCCGCCCAGCCCCTCCGCCCACATGGTCAGCCACGGCCACTCCCCGTCCGTGCTCTCCTGAGGGCGCCCGGCACCACCCCCACCCCCGTCTGCATGGTTTGCCTGAGCTTTGAACAGTCAGTACTTTAAAAAAAAAAAAAAATTTGTGGGGTGGGGCGGGGGGAAGGGAAGGGGGTGGTCCAGTCACAAACCCGCGCTGTGGGTTCTGTACTCTTCTGTCTCATACTTGCTTGGTGTCCTCGCAAGGGGCCCTCAGTGCCAGGAGGCGGCGCGCGGTCGGCGGGCCTTCTCTGTGGTGCTCGCTTCCTGCCTCGGTTACCAAAGAAACCTCTGGCACAGTGCGCGGCCAGTCAGGACTGCAGCGTCCTCAGCCACAAGCCATGACGACTTCGGGGGTCCCGGTGCCCTGCGCTCTTCACGTGTGCTTCCCCAGGCCCGGAGTGTGTGCGTGTGTGCGCGCGTGTGTGTACTTGGAGAGAAGCGTGGCGTCTGATTTGCACTATTGGAGGACGGAGGCTCTGCCTGGCTGCTGCGCATGACACCCGCGCCCTGAGGGCGGAGTGCTGGGACCGCAGGGTGGCCACTCCCGACCCTGACCCTCCGTGCTGGGGTGTGGTGAGGTTAGAGCTTGGGGTGCGCGCAGACTGCAGTCTTGTCTAGAGTCGGGGCTGTACCTGGCTCTCAGGCGCCGCCCCATGGGCATTCACCCGCCGCGATCACTGCAGCTGTCGGGGCCTGAGGTCAAGGACTCCATAGTGCTTTAAAGAGGACTCGTGTTTTAACGGAGAAAAAAATAGCTGGTTTCTATTAATTGTATAGACAGTAAGTGACCCTGAGTACTTATGGCTTCTTTTCAGAACTAGTCTGTCAGCCCCAGTCCTAGATCTACTTACTGCTGGTACAGTTGTACTCTGAGCTCTGTATTTGATACTCTACTCACAAGGAGCGAAGCTGGCAGGCGGCGGGCACAGGCTTGGGCTGCAGGTGGCCAGCGCCACTGCCCCTGGGATCCCCGCTGCCTGGAGAGACACCCTGGAGACCCGGATGGTGCCTCCCAGCTCCCCGGGCGCAGCCCGCTCCTTTGGCTGACCGCAGATTGCTGTTGAGCCGCACCGTGACGTTCCGTGTGCTTCCCGGTGCGTGGGGCCAAGGCTGTGTACATTCCTGACTTTCTCCAGTTACGCCTGCATTTATCGTCTGCCGTATTCACAGCTACTAACTAGACATAGAAGCGCCCAAGACAGGGCTGTGGGGGCCCCACGGCCGCTCCTCCGCTTGGTCAGTGAGCGTTTCTGTCCCTGCCCCAGGGGTCTGCATCCAGCCTGACTCCTAGGGGACTCGAGATGTCACTTGATTGGGTGACACGGGCGTGGCCACCTCAGCTGTTAGGTGTGAGGGGCGCAGGAGGAGATGCCCAGGCCCACTGTTGCATTTGGGATAGTGGGGGGAGATTGGGCCTGGCCCTGGTGGTTACATGGGTCAGGCTGCTGGCCCTCACAGAGTGGAAGGAAGCCCGTCCCCAGCCCTGGTCACTCCCACTGGACTGGGCTTCCAAGCTTTGGCATTCAGGCCCCTATATTTTCTGTAGGAAAAAAAAAATTTGTTGAGAACACTTTTTTTATATAGGTAACTTTAAGACCATCATTACGCTGTGCGTAAAGAATGTACAGAGAAATTTGTAGGTATTTTTTGAAGAACAATTAATTTGTTAATGATATGTAGCTATTTAATTTTTCCCTTTCCTATCGTAATCATTCTTTTTTGTTGTTTGGAAAAAAAAGTTGATCTTTTTTTGGTCGTGGATGTGTCTGTAAACGTGCAGGAACACAGGTACTCTGAGACCACCATCCGCATTCATAGCCACACGTTTGTTACTGCTACAGGCTACTGAGTGCGGGCCAGAGCCACCGCTGCGGACCCTTCCTTGGCCAGTGAGTGGGCGCCGCTTGGGGACGGTGGTGCTGGTGGCCGGGTCCCCGCGCCGACCTATCTGGGATAGGCCGCCCCCAGACCCGGGCCGTCCGCGGCGCGTTCTGACTCCTCTGATATGTGTAAATCTGTAATATACCATTCTCTGTGGCCTGTTTTTCCTGGAAGAAGAAAAAAAAAGTTTGGCAGGCCATCTTTTTTTTTGTACTTAAAAGTAGCCTTAAGAACAATAATAAAGTGCTCTTAAATCACAGGCTGGCTGTGTGTGGCTCTCGAGTCCGGGGGTGGCGGCACAGCGCCCCGAGTTGCCTGGTGTGAGTGGGAGGTGATTTCAGCCTCTGCTGTGAGAGGTGGCTCTAGACTCGACTGCGACTTCGAGCTGTGCCGAGGCCACCAGGATGGGAGGAAGGGGCGTGTCCAGTCATGAGCAGGCGGCCCCAGGCACCCGGTCCTCCCCCCAGACCAGGTGGGGCCCTGTCCGGCCGGCAGCTTGGCCGCCCAACCTCCCCACCAGGAGCTGGCTGATGAAGTACACGCAGGCCACACCTACAGGTGATGGGGAGGAACCCCCATGCGGCCACCCTGGGGCGCCTGACCCGTGACAACAGAAGAACAGCACGTGGAGAGGCTGTGCCCGAAGGGCTGTGGCACCAAGGCTAAGGTTATTATTGAGCTCAGGATGGGGAAGGTGGAGCCTCAGGAGGACGCAGGATCCGGGGGAGGGGACACGTCGGCCTGGAGTCACCCATCCTGGCTGTCATCCTGCCCCAGTGCTCCTCGGCGGTGGTCTCAGAGGGTCTCTTCGTCGCTCATGTCCCAGATCTGCATGGAGAAAGGGAGCACCTCAGCCCAGCTGCCGGCTGGGCCCGGGCATGCGCTGCAGGACGGGGTACTGGGTGCCTGCGCCGCCTGGTGCTGCAGCTACTCTAGGCCTGAGGCCAGGGTGCAGGGCTCTGTCTGCTCCGAACTATAGTCGCCTGGAGATACAGCCAGGCAGCCCCGGGCGCCCCTGCCAGTGTGTCCCTGGGGAGCCAGCCTGAGGGTGTTAATGAGGTGTTGCAGGGTGGGGAGGGACCGCTCCTTCCGGAGACCCTGGGCAGGAGCCCCCCCCACCCTCCAAACCCCAGAGGTGCATAGTAGTACACCAAGTCCAGACCCTGTACCCCAGGCTCCCCATGGACCTTGGCTGCAGACTTAACTTTGATTCTTAGAACTGGCTCCCAAAAGCCACCCGGCCCAGCCGAGAGATGCGCAGGAGCAGTACACTCCCACGGGGAGGCTTCCATGTTCCGGCATGGAAGCTAAACAAACTAGAGAAGAAAACTTCCTCCCTGTGGGGCTGTGTGGTGGCAGGCGTCCCTATCAGCCCAGGCAGTGCCTGCACAGCTCGGCCAGGTGTTCAGGGCCCTGGGTGCTTCCAGGAGCTTCTGGGTGGGTCCAGCGTTTAGGGCTCCAGACCCGCTCTTCAGGCTCTGGAGGTCTAAGGCGGGGGACTAAAAGCACTAGAGCCGTGATGGCGAATCTTACAGCTTTCAGTGATACAACCCACTGTGGCATGCATGCCATAGGTTCGCCACCACTGCACTAGAGCATTGGCCAGCACAGTTCAGCCACTCTTTTTTGCCCTCATTCAGGGGACACAGTTCTGTGACCCTCCTTCATGCCTCACCTGCCTGTGAGGTACAGAGGCAAACAAGCTCAGAAAGGTAGGGTGACTTCCTGGGGCCACACAGCAGCAAGCTGCAGAGCCGGGAGCGTGGGTGTAGAAAAGGAAGGTGCTGTGGAGGGAGGCATCAGGCCAAGAGGTGGGAGAATTGGTGTGAGCCCTGGGGCCTGTGGGCTCTAGAGCTTCCCCTGCTGCTTACAGGAGCCCCCAGCCAGAGCCGGGCCAGTGCCAGGGAGCAATGCTCCCTGAATAGGTGGACAGGGTCGTTTGCAGGACTTTAGGGGGCATCCAGCGATCCTGTCCATTTCATCATTTGCTCAGTCAGACCTTGGCATCCTGCCCTGCGGAGCCTGGGGGGACCTGGCTGGGCCCTGTACAGCCACACACTCCCAGGCCACCTGCCGGGTGGGGGCTCCCAGCACTGCCCGGGCTGTGCAGAGGACTCTTGGGGACACCCAGAGCACTGATTGGCACAGCCCTGGTTCCAGAACCAGCTCCCTAGACAGGGATGCAGGCAGCGCAACAGCTTGGCTTCCCTATTTGTGGGGCACAAACGGCAGCAGCGGGTGTCCCTTAGTGCATCAGAAGCCCAGGCCTTGTCCCCTGGAACCCGCGCTCGGGCTGAGAGCAGCACAGCTGGGCAGGCTGCTTTAGATGTCCTCTGAGGGAAACCTGCAGCACACTGGCAGGGCTTTCCCGGGATGCTGGCACTCGGAGCTGCAGGGTGTGGATGGGGACTGTAGGTTGCCAGAGGAGAGGCCTGCCAGTGTCCACCCTTTAAGGAAGCAAGGAGTGATTTCCTTTTACAGACAATACACAGCACACCTAGAAACCCCAAGGAAACAAATGCTGAGGTGAATACAGACAAAAAAGGAACACTTTCTGTAAGATAGCAAGATAGAAAACTAATGTGCTCCAGCTCTCTGTGTACAGACAGCATCAGCCAACAGCAGAGGGAGAGAGATGAGCCTTTGGTAAGAGCTGTGAAAAAGAGAAACTGCCAGGGAAAAACTAGTATTAATGTTCAGAATTTACATGAAAAACAAAAAACCTTCAAAGCACCCCTCACAAGAATCTCAAACTCAGGAAAGACATGGAGTGAACTGGAACACATTTGATAAACACTCCTTATTTTGGTAGCAGGTGATTCAACATCGATAAATGTATCAGCTTTTCCCAAGTGACTATATAGATTGAACACTATCTCCAATTTTGAAAATCAACAAGTATCTTTTCTGGCTTTAAAGTTTCTGTGGAAGTTGGGGTATCCAGGAGCATCTTGGGGGAGAAAGGCAGCGAGGTGCCCTGGTCTGCCCTTCAGACATCTCCAGCTTGGCATGGGCTCCTGGGTCAGAGGGCGGTGCTGCCATGGCAATAGTAGCTGCCCAGGGAAAAGAGGCAGCCCAGAGCAGGAGGGCAGAGTCCAAGCACGGCGGTAGATCTAGAACTTAACAATAAAAGTCTAGGGACTGAGATCTCAGGTCACTAACACGAATTTTCTAGTAGGCGATACAGGGACAACTGGAATGTCACCTGAAACAAGGTAATACTGATCGTGTGCTTTATATTGTGCAACAGAATCAATTTCAAACAGCATCTCAATGTTAGAAAAATGCAACCATAAGCAGTCACTGGTCCATGCCTTTACCCTGGGGGCACAGAAAGCCTATGGCCCCAAATCCATACGTGATAAAACTGGATGTGCTGAGCTCTGCAAAAACTCATGCATGTAATTTTACATGGAAAAACACTAGGAAAAAGATGCAAGAGATTGCAGCATGCAGGGCCCTACAGGGCTGCTGCTCTTCTAGCACAGAGCTCTTGGAAACCAGGAGAAAGACCAAGAAAGCAACTTAGAATTCAGGGCAGCCATGTGGGGAGTGCAGACACACATGGGCAGGTGCTCAAAAGACAGTGTTCTTAGGGCAAAAACAAAACAAAAGAACACATCTGATTGACAGTTTACAAACTAAATGCCTGGCTTGTGAAAGACACCACTGTGAAGAGAAAAGAAAGTTACAAACCAGAAAATATCTTTATATAAAAACACGTGTACCCATCATTTATAGACAGCTTTTTTAACAGAACAAGCAAGGAAATACAAATCACCACACCAATTCCATCTCACCCCAGCCAGAATGGTGATCATCAAGAATACAGAAAAACAATAAATGCTGGTGAGGATGCAAGGGGAAAGGAATTTTTCTTTAAGAAACTAAAACTAGAGCTACCCTTTGGCCCAGCTGTTCCTTCATCAGTATGTACTGGAAGCAATTAAAACCAGTGTACTATATATAGGGTTACCTCCATGCCCAGGTTTACTGTGGCACAATTCATGATAGCCGAAATACGGAACCAGCCCACGTGCCCATCAGCCAATGGATAAAGACAATGCATACACAAAACGGAGTTTACTTAGAAGAACAAAATTGTCTTTCTGCAGACAACTGGATGAAACTGGAGATCATTTTGAGTCAAAGAAGCCAGGCTCACAAGTACCACACATTTTTCCTTGTGTGGCATCTAAAAAAAGATGACTTACTAGATAAGGGGGAGGTGATGGGGCGGAGAGCATGTAAGGGTAGGGAATGGGTGAAATCACTGTTACCGAAATTCACGCACCGACTCCCCTGCCAAAGAATGTGAAGTTCGGGGCAAGGTGGGCAAGGGGCTGATTAAAGTGTGTGATGTGCGTGTACAAATCTTCCGTAATGAAACATTCATTTGGTAACCAATACATATTAATGAACGTGAGGGGAAAAAAGGAGCAAACTGATTTCTTAAAAATGGGTGAAGATTTAAACAGGCTTCGCAGAGAAGGGAATATAATGGTCACTAAGAACCAGAAGCAGTCCCTAGGGCAGTGCGAGGGAGCCACACAGGGGCACCACCCTTTAGAGGAGTTGCCTAGGGCGAAGGCACGGCAGGCAGCACCAGGGTCCGGAGGGTGTGGAGCTGCGAGAAGCACACGCAGCTGAACGTGCCCCTGGGAGCCGACCACGCCACTGCTGCCCGCCCATGTTCCAGAGAGGTGGGAGCAAGAACGCTCCACCACTTTGTTCCCAGCAGGCACAGCTGTGTCCATCCACAGGAAGCAGGAAGTAGCTGGAACTGCTACACAATGGGCTCACAGTTGGATCTGGCGTGACCTCCAGGCCTGTGTGTCACAGGCTGGGTTCCCAGGGTGGCACTGTGGGGAGGTGGAAAGCCTTAGGTGCAAAGCCCAGCGAGGGTCTTGCACTCCGTGGGGTGTGGCCCTGCAGGGAACGCGGGACCCCGCCCCCTTCCTCTTCCTGCCTCCCTGCCCTGTGTGAGTGCTGGGTCCTGTTCCCCACACATGCTCCACAGTGACGTGCTGCTCCCCACGGGCCCAGAGCAACACAGCCAGCTCCCCACAGCTGCGAGCCACGGCAATCCTGTGCTCAGTGCGCGTGGGTCATCAGGTCTGCGAGGGAGCTAACGCCAAGGGAATGACCCAGCCCCCGAGGGACACGTGAGTGATGTGTGCAGCCGTTCTGCCCTGGGTCAAAGCAGCCAGGGAGGGCAGCGGCGTGGGAGGCACCGATAGTGCCTCGGAGACCTGGCTGGTGCTGCCCGGAGCCGGGAGCCGGCCCAGGATGAGCTGCTGGGCAGCCACAGGTGCCCCGCACACAGTGGCTCTCAGAACAGCATGGCGCACACCCGAGCATCTACCAGCAAAGACACGGGAAGACCAGTCACAGCGACAAAAAGGCCACCATTTCCCACAGGCCAGCAAATGGTTCCCTTCAGATGGGCATACATTTGGTCTATAAACTACATTCAGAAGAGCTGACACCCCCGCCCCCCAAGCTGCACCGGGTAACATCTCGCCCATCAGGTCAGCAAAAATCCCACCACCTGATGACACAGCCCCCCATGAGTGTGTGAACGGCCCCTGTGCCCATCGTCACAGGCCGGGTGGCACCCACGGAGGCCAACGGGGTCATTTCCAACAGTTGGGCCCAAATTGTGACCCTGCCAGCCTGTCCCCTCAGGAGTTGTCCTGAGGACTCACCTGCACCACACACAGGTCATTATTCAGGAGAGGACCGGGACACAGGGCCAGCGGCTCCCACTCACCTGAGCCACCCTCAGAAGGTGGAGGAGGCCCCACACTGAGCTGGCCGGTCCCCAGGGCATACTCAGCCAAAGAAAAGCCTTTGCGTATGAAAGAGAAAGCATTTGATTTTGCAAAAATATTCACAGGAGAGAGAAATCAGAAACTAAATGCTTACCTTTAGCAGGGTGGGTGGGGTCAGCTAAAGCTGTTTAAGCAAACCTTTTAATAATCAAGCATGCCACGCCATGCTTAAAAAGTTAGAGAGGAGGATAACCGAAAGCATGAGCCACAAAATGAGGATAAAGAAAGTGGTCTTTATCAAAATTAAAAACTCAGCTCATGCGTGTGCGTGGGCCGGTCAGGATGGATGCCAACGTGCAGCTCGCCACATTCGCCAGCGTGCTGGGCGCCTCACTCTTGCTTGTAGTTCTCTTTCACTACGTGGTTGTCAACAATCCCAAAAAACGGGAATGCAAGTGGTGCTTTCTGGAACCCAGGGTTCCAGGACATAGCCTGAGGCTGGAGGGAAGGTGTGAGGACCTTCGGACTTCATCCCTTCTGCCCATTGCAACACGCAAAGCAACAGCAACAAGTTTTATTTCCTCAAAGTCTTCTTAACCTTATGGAACAAGAAACCGCCACTGAATAGGGCCCAGTATGGGGGCTGCTTTCTTTTCTGCTCCCCAATACAAATATATATGTAAAAAAAGAATTAAAAACTCACGTGCTTCAAAGAACAATTTAAGAAAGTGAAAACAGATCAACAGAGTGGTATGGGTGCCTGTAATCCAGCTATTTGGGAGGCTGAAGCAGGAAGATCACAAGTTTGAGACTAGCTTGGGCAACCTAGTGAGACCTTGTCTCAAAAATAAAAATACAACTGGGAATAGAACTCCGGGGGAGAGCATTTTCCTAAAATGCAAGGCCTTGGGGTCACTCCCCAGTAAGTGAGAGAGAGAGAGAGACAGAAACAGAAAGATGAAAAGACAGCTCAAAATGAGAGAAAATATTTGTGAATCATGTATTTGATAAGGAACCTGTACCTGGACTGTTTAAAAGGCCTTTCACAACTCAGTGAGAAGATGACAACCCAATGTAAAATGTACAGAGGAGTTGAACAGAAGCATCTCCAGTAAAGACAACAGACTGCTAGGAAGCACATGAAAAGACGGTGGGATGTTCTCAGGGACCAGGAGAACGCAAAGCAGAACCGCAGGGAGGTACCATTTGGTACCTGCTGGGGTGGCTACAATGAGAACGGTGTGGAGACACCAGAACCCCTGATGTCACTGTCACGAAGGTAGACACTGTCCAGCCCTTTGGAGACTAGCTTGGCAGTTCATCAAAAAACAGGAAGCACAGTGTGGCCCAGCAATTCCATCCTGGGTTATCTCCAAGGCAAATGAAACCGCGCGACGACGGAAACACTGCGTTCCTGACCTCATGTGTAAGCACAAAACCGTGGGCACCAGCCACGTGTTTCCCCGCTGACAGGGTAAGCTGTGGCCACGGTGTCGCGGCGTCACCCCACCATCCCTGCCCACTCGCTCAGCCCTCTTTGTGGCCCCCAGCACTGCAGAACAAGGTCCCATTTTGCACAATGAGAATCCCAGCGACGCTTAGGACAGTGGCAGTGCTCAGATCAACATGAAGCCAGCGGGGTGCGCTTCCCTCCCCCTCACAGCTTCACCTTCCAAACCCACGGCGGTCGCCATCAGGAGTGCCTCCCGGGGCCCCTCCACACCTGTGGGGCTCCCTCCATGTCTGTGGGGCTCCCTCCATGTCTGTGGGGCTGCGTGCTAGGCCCACACACAGCCAGAGCCCAGGGCCCTGGACCCAGGACCCAGCCTGAGACTTGGGCAGAGGGGTTGCCTGGGGTGGCAAGCACCCAAAGGCCCCCAAAGCCTGTGCAGTGTGATGGGCTCTCCCCACGGGACAGACGTGCTGGAGAAGAGCCATTCCCCACTGACCCCAGCTCCTGTCCCATTTCTGGACCGTGCCACTCACTGATGTCCCTTCCCCCTCAACGCTGTAATGCCCTTGGTTGCGCATGTTCAGAGCGGCCGTTCGTTGAATGTAAACATGCTCCATGCACCAGGGCTGTGAGCGCTGCCTCTGGCGCCTGTGCCTCGGAGGAGGAGTGCAGGGCTCTGAGCTGGCCCTGACCTCCACGTGTGTGTCAGCCCTGCACACCTGCCCACAGGGGACAGGGCTGTCCCTTCCTCACCCCGACGGCACATTGGGAACCCTGCCCCGTTTCTCCTGTGGGGGCCTGCGGCCAGGGTGGCCCCGGGACACTGTGAGGGAGGGTGGAGGAGGGGAGGAGGGGAGCAGGAAGGCAGCATTCGGGGGCAGTAGCTGAGTGCTGGGCCCGCACTGATCAGGACTGGAGCGGATGGGGCCCTTGGACGGCACGTGTCCAGGAGCTGCCCAGCCGCGCATCGGCTCAGCAGGGCAGGAAGCAGCAGCCTGGTGGACGCAGTGGGCAGGCTGTGGGGGATGAGAGATGTGGGTCTGACTCTACAGGTGGCAGTGACCCTGGCTGTCCCTGGGTCTCCGTGGCCCCCCAGCACCGAGCTCATCTGCACCCGACACAGCACCAGACTGGTTCCCCGACACACAGCGGCATCCAGGCCCTCCCGATCTTCAGCCTGCCCTGCTTCCTCTGCCATGTGAGAGAGAGACAGCCACGCTCGCTGCAGGCCCCTGGGTCCCCTGCCTGCCCTGAGACCTCTCTGAGTTCAGCTCCCTGCCCTGCCTTGGCCGAGCAGGCATAGCCACCACTGTCCCCCTTGGCCTGCCGGGGCCCTGACTTCCCTGGAGACCCTGCCCGCACCCCCATCCTTGGTGCCCATGGGAACCAGCCTCCCCTCCCTCCGGCGTTCAGTGCGGCCACCAGCAGTGCTGGTCACCTTTCACCACATGCATTCGGCTGACTCTGCCCCGGGACCCTGTGCCACCTGAGGGCAGCGCCTGCTGTCTGTCCCCACCATGTTCCTAGCCCTGGTAGAGCCTGGCCCAGTACAGCTTGTGGATGAGCAGTGACTGTGGCCCTGTGCTCTGTGTAGGGTTTCATGGAGGGGAAAGGGGAATTGGGGTGTGAACATGATCCCCAAGAAACAATGGAGGAAGGGCCCCTCTGCCCGCTGCTTGCTGGGGACTCCAGCCAGCAGAGCCTCAGTGTCCAGGGCCCGCAGGATGGTGGCGGAGGCTGTGAGAATCTCCAGGGTACATGGTGGGATGGCACAAGTGGGCCAAGTTTTGAGGGAGGTCTGTGCCCTCAGCCACGGATACCTGCGCCCCCTCCCAAGCCCCCTGCAGACTGGTCCTAGCACCTTGCAGTTGACCTGTCACCTCCTCAGCCCTGGGCCTACTTTTGTGGCCTGTGGACATGTGTGGGAGCTACTGGGGAAGGCTGGGCTCTCTGTGGAGCCCGTAAGACTGTCACCTACTCTCAGGGGCAAGTCCAGAGAGGGGGCACTGAGTGCAGGGCCACACCTGTGCCCATGGTCTCAGAGTCCACAACCTTCTGCCCTGGTGGAAGGCTGCTGTTGGGCAGTGCTTGGCCACAAGTACACGCTGGACAGAGCAGGACCCCCATGCCCACCTCGCCCGTGGGCCCATCTCTCCCTCCTGTCCTGTCCTCAGGGTCAGCACTGCCCTCTCATACTCCACCAGCCCTGGGAGAGCTGTGAAGACTGAACCCTCTTCTCATGGACCCCCTCCTCCAGAGGGCTGGGCGAGGTGAGGAAGAACCCTCCCCAGGCTGCTGTCCCCAGCCTTAAAGGTGCCAGTCCAGGGACATGTGTTCCCCAATCTTGTGCTCCAGGCTTGAGGCTGGGCCGCAGCAGCTGGTGAGACACAGGTGCCTTCTCAAAGAACACCAGGAGGCCGAGGCCCGGGAGGATGGGGACGGAGCCGCTTCCTGCTGGCTGGAGACCTGGGTAGGTGGAGGCGAGGCTCCCTCCGCCTGTGCCCTCACAGCCCCTCAAGGCGGGCAGTGGGCAGCTTTGTCCTCCTATCCCAACCTCCCCTCCGCTGTGTGACAAGGGGCAGCAGCAGCACGGGAGGCTGCCCCTCAGGCCCACGCTCCAGGAGCAGACGGGCTCATCTCTGGGACGAAGCTGAAGCTCGGGCCACCGAGGAACCTGAGGAGCCCTGGAGGGGTGCGCTGGGGTCCTGTCCTGAAGGAGGTGCAGGAGGAAGCAGAGCGGGGAGAGCAGGGGTGAGGACCGTGGAGGGACAGTCGTGGCTATCCAGAGAGCCAGGGCCAGAGCTCAGCGGGCGCCTGGGCCCAGAGACGGCACCGACCTGCCCTCTGAGGAGGGGCCGGACCCGACTCCCAGTGCTGATGGAGTCTCAGGCAGGCTTTAAACCTGCTTTGAAGCAAGTTCTAGCAGTATGAGAGCTCGCTCGGAGTGTATTAAATGAGAAGAGAAAATAAAACTGCACTAGGTCTCACTCCAGTTACATATATGTACAGTAAGGAGAAACTAACGCTAGAAAGCAAAACAGAACGTAAGGTGGGTGGTGGAATCCTAGGTGTGCATTTTAGTCCTGATTCGCAATTAAAAAAAAACCCAGTATTCATACACTCCAAGGCAGGAAAGCTGCCGTGTGGTACACGGAGGCCCCGGGTGGGGGGCAGGCAGACACGGCACATCTGCACGTCCTGGCCCGCTCGGCTCATGCGGGGCCCAGCCCTTGCTGGGTTCCTCTGTTTCCCCACCCGGTAACTCAGTCCTCCTGGAGGGAACAGCTGACAGTTTAGCCGCAGAACCATGGGGTTTAAGACAGGAGCCCCAGGGTCCCCAGTCGCAGCTCCAGGCTGCTCCATGTGTCTGCGTCCTCTCTGTTTTCTGAGACAGGGTCCCATGACATAGCCCAAGCTGGCCTTGAACTTGAAGTGATCCTCCTGGCTCAGCTTCCTGAGTGCTGGGATCATGTGTGCACCGCCACGCCCAGCTTCTCCCTCTCCATCTTGTCCACTGGGAAGCGGGCCTTAGGGCCCCACTCTATTCAGCAGCCTCCCCTCCGGACACCGCTGAAAGAGCGCTGCAGTCCAGGCTCCACAGAGAGCACTCACTGCCGAGGCACAAGCCGGAGCAGCTCCAGGATGGGTTGGCGGAGCCCGAGGACCAGCCGGGGCTGCGCGGTCAGGATCCCTGCTGACCCTGACCTTCAGCAGTGCGGTGCGGCGCAGCCGGCTGGGCCGGAGCTGGGGAGCCTCGAGGAGGTTTAGTGGGTGACGTGAAGACAGCAAGGTGGGGAGGCGGGCTGGCCCCAGGCTTGTTTGCCTTCCCCTAAACTTTAAAACACATTTTTAAAATTAGGTGGTAAGAATACAGGGTAATTTTCATGGCACCAACAAACTTTCTTTCAAGATATGATTTATAGGTTTGGACCAGTATGAAATGAAATGGCTCTTGGGATAAATGGCCATGCTGGAGGCTACAAAATGGTTTCCATTATGCAGTTCTGATCCTCGGTTCCTTGGGAGGCTTGAAAGGGCGGGCACTTGAGTGTGCTGTTCCCTCTCCAAGGGCTTCTGGGGTCACTGTGGGGTGGGGAGCTGGAGAGCTCGCACTGCAGGCTGAGGTCGGATGCAGACACACAGACTTCACCTGGTATGAACAGGTCGTCACGTGACTTTAGACCACGCCAGCACCTGGAGCATGGGCCAAGGCGGCCTGTGTGAGCATGTCCATGCCCCGCGCCCGCCCCGGGGCCCTGCCCTGAGCACTGACCACTGTGACCAGGCGAGAAGACAGACGCAGACCCCTGGCTTTCTCTAAAGTTACAGAAACCAGGCCGCGTGGCAGAGCACAGGCCTGGAGCGCAGCTGGGAGGTAGGGCAGGAGTGCTGAGGAAATAAAGACGGGCAGAAAGAGACAAGGAAAATTACGAATTTAAAATTGTACTTCTGGGCGGGGGATATGGCTGCGTGGCACAGCACCTGCCTGGCAAGCATGAGGTCCTGATTCGAGTCCCAGTACCAAAAATCAATAAATAAAATAAAATTGTAAGAAAACTGCAGCTTCAAGACCCAGTTCCTCGGCATTATGATGTCCCTGCCCCACCCTGACTTGTCTGCCCCGCTCCAGGCTCCTCGCTCCTCAGTCCTGGAAGACTCTGAGCCTGGAAATCCGGCCCAGGCCTTTAACCTGTACCGGGGGCTGCAGAGTCACAGAGGCCACCGACTTCCACCCCGAGCGGACTGTCACACAGCTCACTCTCAAGCTCCTGAATGCATGTGTCTTTGTTTCTGCTTCATTAATCTGACCATGCCTCTTCCTGGCCTGCCCTCGAAAGCTGTTCTGGGATAAGAGCCACCACCCTCCTCTGGAGGGGTCCAGGTTGAGGACCCTGTGGGGACTTCCTTGACCCTGTTCAAATATTCGTCTACTGGGCACAAGGCACTGGGTCCCCTCCCCAGCACTGCAAAAACTCAAAATGCAGACAGGCAGAAACATGCAGGGCAACTGACAGCGGGGCACTGAGATGCTGCGGAGGGGAAGGGATGGGACGGGACGGCTGGAGACCAGCCGTGCACACCATGCACAGTGCTGCAGTGCAAATGAACAAACAGGACCCCAGACGGAGCTGACTAATGAACACCCCACACTTCATATAAACCGAGACTGCGTCTCTCTTAGGGCACTAGGACAATGACAAGGCTAGCAGAAGGCGAGCAGGAATACATGCGGTACATGCACTCGATCGAGGACTTCTTGCACAGAACGTAAGAGCTCTCACACCTTGATATGGAGATAAAAGCCCTAAGGAAAACACAAGCAAAAGATCTGAAAGAAATGTCCCAGAGGAGGAGGGACAGATGGCAGGTATGTTAGAAAATGATGTTCAATATCCATGGTCACCAGAGAACCACAAGACATGTCACAAGGAGATGCCACTGCCCATCACACACGTGGCTAAGAGTCGTGGGTGGGGGGCTCCAAGGGCTGACAGGGTTGGGGCAACCAGTGCACTCGGATGCTGCTGTTGCAATAGCAACTGGAGTGTCTTTCTTTCCTTTCTTGTGTTCTTTTTGGGGAGTGTGTGTGTGTGTGTGGGGGGTCTTGCTATGTTGCCTAGGCTGGCCTCAAACCTTAGGCTCAAGCCACTCTCCTGCCTCAGCCTCCTAAGTGCTGGGACTACAGCTATGTGCCACTGTGCCCAGCTTAATTTATAATTTCTTTTAAAATATAAATGTATGCTTCCACTGTATGACAGCAATTTCAGGGCCAGGTGAAGTGGAAACACATGTCCACGCTAAGACGTGTACACGATTACTCAGGACAGTGTTGCTTACAACAGCTATGATTTCAATATTGCTGCAGGTGCTGAAGCTCATACAAATTCCAGAATTCCTGTGCTGATGGTACTTGGGGACGGGCCCTGGGGAGTGAGTAGGGTTACGTGAGGTCATGGGGTGGCCTCACGCCCAAGATGGCATCAGTGGCTTTATAAGAAGGAGAAGGAACCTGAGCCCACATTTGTGCTCTGTCTCCCCAAGTGACGCCCTTTGCCATGCTAGAGCACAGCACGAGCCCCTTCCCCAGATGCCAGCACCAGAACAGAACTTCTGGCTTCACAAAAGGAAGTTGCGCAAACCTCCACGCCATGTAACAACACCCCATCTGCAGCATTCAGCGACAGCCCTGGAAAACAGACAAAGACAAGTCCCAAACTGGACACGACTCTAACACCCCTTGCAGGTAAGTGAATGAGCACTGCTGTGCGTTCACAGAGGGGCACAGTCCTTGGTAGGAAGAGGGGACGGGGGACTTCCACAAGCAGCACTGTGGGCAAAGCTCCAACATCGTCTGCAAAGCGAGAGGCCAGACAAAGAGGCCTCTGCTCTACAGCCTCACTTCCAGGGGACTCTAGAAGACCACAGTTTTGTGCTGAGAGGAAGCGGACCTGGGGCCCAGGGCTGGGGAGGTCCTCCAGGAATTGTTCTCTTCTGGGGTGACAGTGTCGTCTCTATTTTTATCATGGGTGTGGTCACACGAGTGTGTAAGCATGTGCAAACTCACAGGCATGGGTATTTTTACATACATGTTTTACATACATGTTAACATTGTACTGCAATAAATTGGATTTTAAGAAATCTCCACTTGTTTCTTTTATATTCATTTTCTTTGTTAAGTTGGTTAACAACAGGCGCTCAGTTCTGAAGGTTACATTTTGGTTCAGAGGAAAGAACTGTGGCTACTAAAAATAACATCTTTAAAGAATTGATTCCATGGATTTCCTCCCGTCCAGCCTAACTTCTCAGAAAGTAGCCTTTAATGACACTTCTTAGCCATTTCATAACAGAACTCTGTGCACTCATGTGTTTCTGTGGCTGCTACTTGTTCGGCACATGGGTTTCTCAGCTGGGCTGCTCCAGGGATAAGGTAAAGGAAGCTCCTATTCAGGAGCGCTGTTCAAGCCCAATGGGACAGTAACAGAAAGCAACCGTATGCATGGTTCTGAACCACACAGAAGCTGGGCGTGATTACGTGCCTGTAACCCCAGCACTGAGGAGGCTGAGGCAGGAGGATCACTGCGAGTTCAAGGCCAGTCTGGGTTACATAGCGAGTTCAAGGCCAGCCTGGACTGCACAGCAAGATGCTGCCTCAAAAAACAAAACCAGAAACAAAAGAACCCACTACTCCAAAGGAACAAAACGAAACAAAACAAACACAACAAAATCACACTTAAAAAAATCACTTTATCTTTTTTATGATAAACGGTCATGATCTGCACTGGAGGAAAACTCATGCCAGAAGAGGTTTACAGCGTAAGCAGCTGTGAAGAGATTGCTTTCTTTGTTTTGCGTGGCACAGGGCTTGCTGAATCGAGGTGCACGCTCGGGCACTGACAGAGGGGAGTGGAGAGGAGGGCTGTGGGCGGAGGGCGCACCCCTGGTCGTGCTCCCACACCGACGCCCCCCACAGCACAGGAGGCATATGTGGCCCCTGCACCCTCAACCCCGGCTCTGCCCAAAGCTGCCTCCAGGCCGTGTTTGGCTCTGGGCCTTTCTAATAGTCCTGTCCCCAGCTGTCTCTAAGATCCTGGGGTTGGCATCCCAGTACCGGGACATGTGGCCAACGCTAACGGGCGCGGGGGTGGTGGTGCCAATGAACAGGCTCAGAGCCTCCTCCTGGTATTAACAGAAACACTCATGTCCACTGACGGCTGGGTGCATGCCAGGCCCTTGCTGACCACACCCTGCACGTTCCCGAGATCGTCCTAGCTGGCAGACAGGATGGCAGCCACCCGCCGACTGTGTCTCCCTCCCTCACCCCAGCACTTTGCCCAGTTTGGGCCCTGGCACGATGCACTCCACTCAGTCTCACAGGTGCCCGGCAGCTGGCGCTGGCTCGTGTGCTGCACCTCCCATAGTGCCTTGTGCTTGTGGCTGCGCCTTGCACCATAAGTCATGCACAGATTGGTGAAATGTGCCCCGTGGTCACTGTCAACGGCACGGACAGAGGAGCAGGCCTGCTGGCCCAGCATGGAGTCACGCTGTGCCAGCTTTCTCCTCGAATTTGCATCTCAAGCTCCCGAGGACAAGAACCCCAGCCCTGCTCTACCTAACTGCGGTGTGCGGCTGGTGTGACGCTGTTCTTCAGTCTCCAAACTCAGAGGACAATTCTGGGGGCGTTATATAAAATGATGCCAACAAAGTGTTGAGGATGGGGCTTGGCACCCGTGAGCACTCAGGAAGCTTCAGCAGGTGTGACATGAACTGCTCCTAGGCCACGCTGACAGGGTAAAGCTGACTGAAAACCAACATAGATTGTGGACTGTGCAAGTCCATCTCTTGGGCTTGCAGAAATTTACATACACACAAGCCCCCTCAGTGCCACCCACTGTGGACTGGCACACAGGGTGGCAGGATGGCTGAGGAAAGGAGTCTTCCCCATGCTAGCAGGATGCACCCACTTATACCTGGACAGGCTCAAGACCAAGCAAAACAGTGTCCCTGCTGTTCCCAGGAGCTACCACATGCAGGCTAAGGGACAGAAGTCCTGCCCACTATACCACATGCCCCCACTCTGACCCTGCAGTGGCTGGGCACCTGCACAGCCCCCGTTCCCAAGCACCCAGCCTGGCAGGGACACTGGGCTTGAGCCCCAGCTCTGTACTCATTGGTTGAGAGTGCCTAGACCCCATATTCCCCAGGGGGTGGGCTGTCCCTGTGGTCCAGGGCTACGGGAACGGTGGGGGTGTCCTCATGCTAAAGCAACCTGCACGGAGAGACCCAGGCTCCGTGGGCCTGCTGGAGGTGGGGTGGGGGATGATCAGGCTCTCGGAGGTGGCAGCATACTCATGACCAGGTCTGGGTCGCGTGCAGGTTGGAAAGGATTCAGGCTTTTCCTTGTTTCTCTCCTCAACTAAAGTAAATCTTTACTTCCTGATGCAGCATCTGAATTTCAGGAAGATAATGGGTCTAGAAGCCGCGTCTGTGCTTCTGTGCAGCCTGGGTGGAGGCTGGGGCTAAGTGCACAGGGTCACACTTCCCCAGGACACAGCCCGCAGGTGGTGACAGAGGGGACTGTGCATCCAGGGGACCTGCATGGCTATGCCGCTGTGCCAGGGCCTTGCCCCCTGCCAGAGCCCTGACATCCACAAGGATGTTCACAGCCGGCAGGGTGTCTGTCCTGTCTGCTGCGAGGGCTGGGACGGGACAGTATCACAACTCCCATATAAATGGGCAGGGATGGGCACTGCAGGCTGCTCACTGCCACCAGGAAAGGACACGAAGCCGGGAGGTGAGGAGGGAGGCACAAGATAGGAGCAGGAGGACAGGGAGCCGGACACCGGGAGGAGGCTCAGGTCACGATGGAACAATTGCAGTCTCCTGGAGGCCCAAATCAGACTCCCCATCCCTTCTGCTGTCCCTCTGTCACCAATCATGGTGGGGGGTTCCTGCTGTCACTGAGGCCACCAGGGCTGACTTGGGACATCACCAAGAGGTAAGATGACAAGCATCTCCCCTTTTGTAAGGTTGCGCAGTTCAAGAGCCAGGTGGCTGTGTGGACAAACTCCTGCCAGGTTCAGCTCGGTAAGGACAAGGTCAAACACTGGCCCACACATACAAGGCTCCCGCATGAAAACCAGCCCTTGACCAGTCTTCTGGACCAACAGAGCCCAGCGTGACATATTCCTACTTCCTGGGCTTGGGTGGGGCCCTTCGCCCATGGGACCAAACATTCAGCGTGGTTCTATGGGACCCAGAAAGATGTTTTTAGGACCATAAAAATAAACTTTGGAAACTGGGTGTGCTGCTGTATGTCTGTGATCCCAGCAGTCAGGAGGCTGAGGCAGAGGACTTCGGCCAGTTTGAGGCTGGTCTGGGCTAAACGTGAGACTCTGCCTCCAAAAAGAGAAAGAAAAACTTCTGGCTAGGGATGTAGCTCAGCGGTGAGTGCTTGCCTGGCATGTCTAAGGCCCTGGGTTCCATCCCCAGCATTGAAAAAAGGAGAGAGAAGAGAAGAGAGAGAGAAGAGAGAGAGGAGAGAGAGAGGGGAGAGAGAGGAGGCGAGAGAGAGGAGGGGAGAGAGAGGAGGGGAGGGAGGGG
>RJWM01014359.1:0-50719 GCA_004363535.1 Dasyprocta punctata
CACGCCTTTAATCCCAGCACTCGGGAGGCTGAGGTAGGCGGAGCGTTGTGAGTTCGAGGCCGGCTTGGGCTACAACGCGAGCGCAAGGCCGGCCTGAGCTACACAGTGCGACCCTGCCTCGAAAAACCTGGGCTGGGAGTTTGGCTCAGTGCCTTAAGCGCCTGCCCTGGCAGGCGCGAGGTTGTGAGTTCAATCCCCGTTGCCGCAAAAAAAAAAAAAAAAAAAGAAATTAAAATAAATTCCAACTATTACGTAAGAAAGTGCAAAGTAGAATGTCACAGACTCAAGGCTATAGTCAGTGTTATTAAAATCAGTGAAGATTCAAGAGCTTATATATATATATATATATATATATCCATATTAAAGGTTAAATCAGAACTTTGAAAGAGTTCATTGATTCATTTAAAAATAATTAAAAATTACTGCATGTTAATAGTAGTATTTTATTTTAAGTGGAAAAAACCTGTGTATCAAAACATTCAAAAATTATGAAGGGTCACAGTGCTTGAAATTTTTAAAAATTTGTTTAATATCCAACTTGCAAGAAGTTGGATTCCCATGTTTGTTTCTGTGTTAATTCTGTTACAATATCATCCATTATGCAGCATCTGGGAAACCCACATTCATAACAGAATGAGCAAGGGAAAAGTAGCTAACATCTTGGCATGGTTTCACAAATAGCTTTGATCTTGCTGAGAGGATTTGGGACCCCCAGGATCACACTTCGGGAATCTGCGATACAGGAAATCAGTGGCAGGTGAAAGAGATGAGTCTGGAACAGTAGGAGAAAGTTTGGTGGCAAGCTTTTGGTAGCATCTACAATGGAAGCATTGAAGTTTGAAGATTCAGATTTCCTAAGTCATTTAAGGCTCTCTGCATTTCTATTTCATTGTCGCTCCCCAAAGTTGCTTTGAGTATGTGATGAACTAGTAGATATTAAAAAGCTTTGTGAAACATTTACCTTTTTTTTTTTTTTTTTTTTTTTTGAGGCAGAATCTCACTATGTAGTGCAGCTTGGCCTTGAACTCACAGCAATCCTCCTGCCTCAGCCTCCCAAGTGCTGGAAGTACAGGTGTGAGCCACCATATCCAGCCCTAATAAAGCTTTTTCTACTTACTATTATTTTCGTTTAGTGGTACTATGACTTGGGATTCAAAAGATGGATCATTAGCATTAGCAGATAGATAATTAGTATTTCAGTACTCGGTCTAGCTATCCACTTTAGTCTTCATTGTCCTACTGGGATATCGCACTCCTACTATGAGTCACGTCCCCTTTAAACATTTTATTGCACTATTATTAGTCAGATGCTTCCCTGTTTTTCTCACCTGACCACTCTTCTTCGGTCATCTTTGCTGGAGGTTGCTCTTTTTTCTGAATGGTTGCTATTGGAATCTAAGCAGTCTTGCCTCATCTCATGGCCCTAAATAGCATCTCTATAATTATGAATCCTGTATTTGCTTCCCTAACTGCAAATCACCAGGTGTCCATTTTACATATTTACTTGGATATTTAGTAGGAATTTTAATATATAAAAGCAAACACTCACTAACTCCATTTCCTATTCCCTGCTTCTTTCCTAGCCCAGTGAACAGAATTCCTTTTACCATCCAACAGACTGGGCAGCCTTGTGTTTTGAATCTATTTTATAGCTCTTCCTTCCACCTATGATGCTATTCTGCAATATGCCCATGGCTCCCTCCTTATTTAGTCTTTGCTCTAAACACACGTTCTCAGCCAGGCCTATTTAAAAACCACAAACTTAGCTGGATGTGGTGACGCACCTCTGTAATTCCAGCACTTGGGAGGCTGAGGCAGGAGGATTCCTGGGCTACAAAGTGAGTTCAAGGTCAGCCTCAACTTCAACTATATAGTGAAACTTTGCCTCAACAAATAAATAAATAAATAAATAAATAGGGGTTGGGGGTTTAGCTCAGTGGCACAAGCACCTGCCTGGCAAGCGCAAGGTTGCGAGTTCAATCCCTGGTACCAAATTAAATACATAAAAATTTAAAAACAAAAATAAATAAAGAAAAACCACAAACTTACTACAATTTGTAATGCTGTCCTCCCCTTCTACGGCAGTTAGGATGGAGTGTCAACATGATTGGCCTTTGGATCCAATGGGGGGATGGGTTGTGTAGTACTGAGTGTGTTTGGACATCTCATGCAGACGTGGCCTTGGGGCTCATGCAAGATCCCTCACCCCTTCCTCTCTGGCACTGTTTGCCTACTGTGTTTTCTTGCCACCATGAACGAGGCCCATGTGCTTCACTACACCTTTCCAACATGATGTTTTTGTCTTGAAACCAACTCACCAGGTACTGAATCCTCTTAAAATGTAAATCAAATTAAGTTTCTCATCCTTTAAATTGTGGATATTGGGTATTATGTCTTAGCAATAACAGAACTGACCAATATGGAATATTGGTACCAGAGAAGTGGGCTCATTGCTGTGACTATACCTAACCACGTGATTTAGAAGACTTCAGAACTGGTTTGTGGTAGGAATTTGGAAAGATTTGGAAGTGCAAGTTAGCGAAGCCCTAAAATGCTGTGGGCAGTTTTTGATGTGCAATACTGGCTAGAGCTCAGAAGACTAGAACGCTGATTGCAATGCAAACAGTAAAGGTCAGGCTCAGGAGGTTTCAAATGAAAACAAGGACCTCACTGGCATTTTGACTAGAGGTCCTGTATGTTATGCTCTGACAGAAAATTTGTCAACATTTTACCCATGCCCTGAATTGTCAAAGGAAATTAAAGTTAAGGGTGGTGGCCTAGTTAATCTGACAGAAGAAACTTCAAGGCAGCCCAGCATTCAGGCTGTAGAATGAGTACTTCTGGTTGCTTTTAGTTTGATGTACAGTGAGAATTAGGGGACAAAAAGCAGAACAGAAAAAAATTGAAAAATTTAACATTTGTCACAAGCTGGGCATGGTGGCACATGCCTTTAATCCCAGCACTTGGGAGGCTGAGGTATGTGGAGCATTGTGAGTTCGAGGCTGGTTTGGGCTATAATGTGAGCAAGGCTGGCCTGAACTACATAGTGCAACCCTGCCTTGAAAAAAATAGATCCAGGAGTTTGGCTCAGTGGCTTATGTACCTGCCTGGTACATGCCTGATGCCTGCCTGGCAGGGGCAAGGTTGAGAGTTCAATCCTTGTTACTACAAAAAAAAATTGGCACAGAAGGGACCACATGTAAATTTGTTTTCAAAACAAGTATAGCATCTCTGGGCATGGAGGTGGAAGCCTTTAATCCCAGCACTCGGGAGGCTGAAGTAGGAGGAGTGTTGTGAGTTTGAGGCTGGCTTGGGCTACAATGTGAGCAAGGCTGGCCTAACTTACATAGTGCGACCCTGCCTCAAAAAAAAAAAAAATAGAGCAGGGAGCTTGGTTCAGTGGCTTAAGCACCTGCCTGGTGGGAGCAAGGTTGTGAGTTCATTCCCAGTAACGCAAAAACAACAAAACAAAACAGGTATAGCTGCTGAGGACAGTTCAATTAAAAACAAATGGAGTACTTTGTACAGCAACTATCAGAAACATGCCTTGAGGGCATTTTACAAACCTGCAAGACTCCATCCATTACAGGCTCAGGGGTGCAAATATGTAAATTTTCATTAGAGAAGACAAACCCTAGGCATCTTGCTTAAGAAGAACTTCCTAGAGGACTGGGTACCTGGGATTCACTTCCTTCTGCTTGGCCATCCAGAAACTCAAAGGCCACTGCAGCCGTGATCTCAGGGGTCTATCTACTGTTCCCACTGACAGCAGACCTTGGTATCATATACATGATACCTGTTTTCTTGTCATGTAGAATTCAAGAGTAGGGGGGGTCAAGGAGATTTCCATCCATGTCAGAGAACGACTGGGAAGTCAGACAAGAACTGTAGCTCCTGAGAGGTCAGTACACGAAGCTGTAGAAATGAAACCAAAGGTGCAATAAAGACCCCAGAATGTCACACATGCCAGTAATGTGGAACATCTTTCAAGGAATACTGCAGACTATAAGTGGAGCTAGCCCCAGAGGAAGCCATGTGGGCTGTAACTGATAAGGCCACAAGTATAGGGCCACCCTATCCCTTTAAAATTTACATTCTACCACTGTATACTATGGATGCTAGATATGGAACTACAGGATTTTATGTTTGCTGTGCTGTGTTTTTTGTCTTTCTTGATCCTGTTCTTTTAAACTCTTCCCATTCCTCCATTTTGGAATGGGAATGTTTACCTCATGTCATTGTACCATGGTATCATGTGACTTTGTTTTAACAGAGGTTGATACCTAAGAATTTGCCTTTAGTCCCAGCAAAGAGTTTAAGTTGGATTTTTGAAAAATATTGAAACTGTTGAGTCTTTGGGGAAAGGATTGTTGTGTTTCTATTTGTATGCAAGATAGTTGTGCTATGTTAGGCAGATTTATGAACTTTCTATTGTCCTCACTTATAAATTAAGTATGTTTTATGGAGACATGTTCGAGTGCAAATATAACAACAGATGGGATGTGGCAGTAAGGACGAAGTATCAGCTTGATTGGCTTTGAGATATACCAGGATAGAGTACAGCACACTTCTGTGCATATCTGGGTGCATCATGGAAGTGTGGCCTTGGGAGTCTGTGTTTGGACCTCCTTCCTCCACTCCGTTTCCTGGCCATGTTTAACTAAATAGTTGCATCCACCACACCCTTGTGATGTCGTGTCTCTGCCTAGCAGTCAACTGATCTAGGACTGAATCTCCTTAGCTATGAGCCAATCTAAGCCTCTGCTTCTTTAAATTGCATGTCAGTTATTGAGTCTCCATGTGAGCAATGAGAAAACTGACTAATACAATTCCTTTCCTGGAGTTTTCCACCCTACCTTTTATGTACATCCCCCTATTATAGCATGTACTATGCTAAGGTTGGAGGTCATTTCAATATCACCAAATGATCCATAGTAACAGAGGCATGGCACTCTTTTTAGACCTATTTGGAAATAGTAGATGCTTTAAGAGGTGGAGCATAGCAAAGATCCTTAAGTCACTGGGGAGATGAGGTAGTTTTTATGGAATCCTTTGCGCTGTCTGAGAGGGTTATCAGAAGAGCAAGCCCAGACCCTCTCATTCTCTGTCTTTTAGTTCCAGATGTGATCACTGGCTTTCTCTTTGCGTACTACTACCATTGCTGTTGGCACCATGAGGTGATGCAGCCCAGGAGTAATTCTCACTCCAAAGCCAGTGGTGTACCCTTTGGACGTTGAACTGCCAGCAGTAGGAGGTAAATAATTTTCTTCATAAGTGGCCTACTTCAGGTGTTTTGTTATAGTGATGAAAAACTGACTAATACATATTACAAACTAAATACTTGCATAATTTTTTTATCTGGAGTTTTTTTTTTCTTTGCCTTCAATATTGCTTATTGTCTTTCTACATAAGCTCTCTAAGGGCATGAATTTTTGTTTTATTCACTGATGTATGTATCCCTAGGTCCTAGAATGACACTTCACAGGCACACAAATATCCACTCAATATATAAATAGTTGATGATGTTTCAGACCAAAATTTGAAAGTGTGGCATCAGGGAAGGGGGGGAAATGCCCATGCTGAGGGTAAAAATGGAATGTGGAGTTAAGCATGGAGACAAAAAGCAGATAAGTGGAAGTATGCTTGATGGAGAGGAGTGTTCATGTGGCCAAGCATTAGATGGGAAGGCACACTTGACAATAATGAAAGGTAAGCCTTAAAATTGTCTTTGTAGGGAGGTCATGAAGTCTGTAAAGACTGCCAAAAATAGGCAGAACTGTTTCTGAGCCATTAGGAAATGTAATCTTCCCTGAGGCAGAGACTGAATGAAATATTTTTCTGGTCTTCCCCAGGTCCACATTTTGTGATATATGATATGGATTTCAGCTTCAAAAACAAATCCCTCGTGAGTTCAGGATGTACCCAGTCTCTTGCCTATATATAAAACATAACTTATATAAGCCTGTTTTGACAGTCTATCAGTAATATAGTGAAAGAAAATAAATGAGAATATGGATTAAAGAATATTTGAATTATATTCTATTATGTTTAATAAGTTAATTAAGTCATAGTTTGAGTTTTGTCAGTTTACCAAAAATAATGCTGGCAAATGGGTTTTATTTTTTTAAATGTCTTGATGTTTGACTGTGTCACTACAGGGCACTTCACAATCCTCTGTAAAGATGAAATCTTCCGCAAGGGAAAAATTTGTGGATCCAAGTTTGGAGGTTAAAAACTCAATAATGAATCTTCTTGCTCTTGTGGGTTATCTCAGATCCTTAGCATTATTCTAATGTCATTTTTAATGTGAATTTCCATGCTATTTTAATTCATTAGTCATGGGCTATCATTTTTTGAAGTAATTACAGTAATTTCATCAAATGACATAATTATAGTAAATACTTTGATGTAATTACCATAAATATGGAAAGAGACACCCAAAGGTGTAATAATGTCACAAACTAAGATATTTATGATGTGTAAAGACAAATTATGATGACATTTATGACATGTAATAACATCACAGAGTTCTGTGTTTATGTTGTATAAAGAATAATGATATAAATAGAATGTAAAATTACATCATGTAGATTAATTTCTTTTATAAATAGTATAGAAACTTGAGAGCTCTACAAGGCCTCAGTTTCAGATTAATAGATCATTGCCACTTTTTAGCATTTATTTTCCTTTGAACCCTAATAACAGACTATGGTATTTTACAGGGGTAAAATCATTTTCCTTTAAAAGCATAGACATAGAGGTAAAGCAGACATAAAATAAAAAAGTATATTTGGCCCTTGAAAAATATAATTTTCAGTTTAGAAAAATAACTTTTTTATATGTTTGCAAGAAAAGCCTATATTTAGTCCATATTATCAATGAAAAATAACAGGTCACTTTAACATTTTCTTTAAAAGCAATCACATTGACTATTTACTACTTCCCAGATTAGATTTCCATTTAGTTGAAAGATTTGTTCTCTTGTTAGATTAAGTTTTGAGTTCATGGAGAAATAACTTTGCATATTGACATTATGATTATTGGAATGATTTTAAGGAAAAGGATAGTAGAAAATTCCATGCTTGAAACAAACCCTAATTTTGTGAATTTCAGTTTTTGTTAGACTGAGACAGATAAACACCTTAAAATAACTCCTATTGGAAAACTATAATTTAGGGTGAAAAGCATAATGGGATTCAATTAGTTTATTTATAGTACTAAAGTTAAAGATGTCTTCTTTTATTTTGGCACCAGGAATCAAACTCAGGACCTTGTACTTGCCAGGCAGATGCTTGTGCTGCTGATCTATATTTCTGACCAAAATGTCTTCTTATATGTAAGAGTCTGACATCAGAAAAAGATAATTTTCCTAAATATATTAATCGAAGAGAGTTAACTAATGCATTTTCATGTATTAATTTGATCTGTTAATGCCTCACAAGTTGTTATTTAAGCAATCAAGATAGTCATTTTTTTTCCTCATACTCTGTAGTGCTACTTGAAAGACCCTGCCTGTTCTATAGTCTTGGGTAGTCCTCTTGAATGTGACAATGGTTTAGGGAACAGTAATTTTACCTTCATGGATACTTAATTATTTCAGGTGATCACAGTGATAATTTTAAGTGTCTTGCCATGTTTTCCATAGACTTCCAAAGCATCATTCACTGATAAAAAGCAGATGATATTTGTGTTTTGTTTGCAAAACCAATTGGTCCAACTATCGATTCCTGTTTCTTTGAAAGTATGTTGCCTACCAGCACTTCTGGTATCAACTTCTGAATTTGGAAGGGTCCTTAATCGCAAAAAAAAGCATCTATTCCAGCTATTTTAACAAGTAAACAAATGTGTTAATATATGTTCTAGAGTTCACCTAACTAACCACGAGGACTAACAAACTAGACTCTACCAGGGAAAACCAAATACAAATGATGCCGTTGCATCTCTTTCATGCACAATACCACTTTATGGGGGACAGTGCAGCTCTTCCCTGGTAAGATGCTGAAAAAGCCATGAAAATTTACTTCTAGGGCATTTGCTCTTCCTATATCTGAAAGTTCAAAGTTCCTGTGCCACTTACCTCTTTAATAGCCAGGAAATGATCACTGAAACTTGATACACTGCTCATAGTGCTCTCTGCTTCAGGGAAGCCATTGCTTTGCCTTAGCTGATTATTGGAACCCAAGTCATGTGTCCTTGCCTCACCTACATGGGAGACAGGACGTGAAGTCCTGACCTCTAGCTTGAAGAAGAAATCATTATGTGGAAAGTTACCTTAAAGTATAAGAATAGTTTTCCAAAAATTTCTGGGCTACCAACAATTGTATACATGTTTACTACAAGTGGGGAATATTCCATGGGACCTCAGATTTAGAAAACATGTGGTGATGTTCTAAATTCTTCCCAAACCATACCATGAAAAATGTGCCCTTTTATTAAATTACAAAGACATTTACATGCATTTGAGTTTATCCCATTATTTCAATAACTCTTCGTCTTAGAATGAGTTTGTGGTGATAGAGAAGAGAATGAAATGGATCAGTATCTTGGTGGCTCCTTAAGTAAAACATTGCCCTAAAACTAAATACCATTGCACTTTTTTAGAGTTTTATTGGTCATCAGGCCCCCAATATTAATTTAGAATTCTTCTGTTTTCTACTAAATTACCAAGAGTCACCATGCTATATCTGCCAAGGAGTTGACTAGTACTGTGTAACATGTAGAATGAATTCAAGCCACAGTTTCTTAAAATGACTTAGGTAGGCAGGAGAGTCAGTACCAGCCAACAACTAGAGATAGTCCAATTCTAAATATGAGATTAACCCTCTTTTATTCTGGAGAAGTGGGTCATGGAATTTTTGATCAGACCAAAAATAATAAAGTGTCTACACTAAACTAATTTAATACCCTGCTTCTGGGCAAAGGCATCCTCTTATTTAGCTCAAATTTAATTATTTTTTTCTAGTTCATAGTGAGGATGCTGACAGGTTGAAACACAAATAAAATAGAAAAGTAATCTGTGATAGCTTTCTATTACTATAACAAAACACCTGAGATAATAAATTTATAAGGAGGAAAGGTTTGTTTTGACTCATAGTTTCAGAGGTTTCAGTCCATAGTTGCTTAGTCCCACCATCTTTGGTGGTGAGGCAAATAATCATGGTGAAGCACATGTGCTAGAAAGACAGGATAACTCATGGCAGCTGGGAAGCAAAGAAAGAAACAGAGCGGGATCAGAGTCCTAATATCCCCTTCCTTATTAGCTCCTAAGACCTTAACTCCCTCCCACTAGGTTCCAATATTTAAAGGTTCCACCTCCTCCCAAAAGTACTACAGGCTGGGAACCAAGCAGTTAGCACATAGGCCTTTGGGGGAACTTATCCAAACCACCATGTGATTCATTCAAAACTTATGTAGGGTTTTTCAGATATTTGAAGGATAAATCATTAAAAACTATGGCAAACTGAGCCTACTGTAGTGAAAAATCCAAGACTTTTGAGAAAATCTTCCTAAACAACTGAAAAAAATAATCAAAATGATAACTTACCAATGTATAAGATATAAATAGATAAATGTTTCATAATGTATATATTTAGCAAAGAGAGGACATGATAAACTTAGAATTTGCAACATGCCTTAGTTACTGAGACAAAATGCCTGGCACCCAAAGTTAAGGGAGGAAAGGTTTACTTAACCCACAGTTCGCAGAAGTTTCAGTATACAATTAGCTGGCTCCAATGCAGATTGGCACATGGCAGAAGGGCACAAGTTTATGGCAGTGGAAGACAGCAAAAGCAACCAGAGAGAGACAAACAAGCCTCTTTCTGTTCCTTATATTGTATCCAGTCTGCTGGGATTAGGGTAGTGCCCATCCAATGAGTGAACCAACCCAGCAATCACCCATTTTTAATCCCAGCACCCTCAATCCAGCATTGCACCACCAATCAATCACACACTGTAGATTTAGCCACCTCCAAAAAAGCCTTATGACTGCATGAGGCTTTGGGGGGCAGGGGGGTATCTAGATACAAACCATAATACAACTAAAATTAAAAAGTCTAAAATTTCTATTTTTAGGTACAGTATCCTGTAGCAAAATGTTAAGTCATCAGTGTTGTAAGACAGATGTGGAAAATTATCCCCTCTCCAACCCAACTTCATTTAGCAGTATGTAGATTTTATTTTTTTTAAATCTTGTTATATCACTAGGTTCTTACCCACTAGAATAAGTGGCCATTTGAAAATCTAAATGGTGTAGTGACCAACTCTTATAATTCTACTTTATTCCATTTTAAATGAGCTTTATAGTACTTAACTGTTTTGGAGTTTTACCATAAGCACCACTTTCTCCAGATCATCTTTAGTTAAAAGACACCCAAAAGGAAAGACTTTTGATAGGATACTCAGGACAATGGATCCTGTCAAATCCGGCTATTAAATGTCAGGTGCACTACAGACATTAAACAGCTCAGAATAACTGGTGAATTTAGGACCTGAATATGACTGAATATGACTCCATTTTTCCTTTCCTGTGTGCTGCCCTCAGCAGATAATCTAACCTCTCTTTCTTCTGTTTTTATCATTTATTGAATTAAGAGTGATGGAAGTGTGTGCTTGTCAGATTGCCATGATATGACAGGGAAATGTTTGAAACTGGTAGAAAGTGTTTTGTCCGTCTCCTCAGCAAAATGAAACAGACCTCTATTGTGTTTTAAGAGTGAACTCAGTTGCCTGATTTATGCTGTCACATGTTTGCAAAGAGTGTAAATTGATTTTCACTAAAAAAAAAGACTGAAAAGCCAAAGTACTTGCCAAACTCCAAATCACTAACCTGTCTGGAAAAACTCACTCAAGCCTATGGAATCTGAGGGACTATGAATGTTTAAATCAGATGCTTGGAGAAAGCAACGATAGCCAAAATCACTCTGCAGAAACAAGCTAATTGTAAAGCTGTGTAACCAAAGAGTCCTTTGCACGATGCAGTGGTAAATGTTTTTCCAAATTGATTAACCTTCAATACAACTGAAAAGACTTTACACACATTTAGTCTAAGAAAACTAATTTCTCACGGCAGATCTGCAGTATACACATGATCTAACTTTCTTTGTGGGAGAAGGGGGTTGTTGGGTAGTTCTTAAAAGGTAGTATGGATAACTTGGAGTAGATCTGGAAGTCTCTGAGAGTTGGGGAAACTGAGTAATTAGATGACTTGCCTTTTCACTGCATTTCACTATGATGTCCAGGAATTTAATTTCTGCTTTGGACAACCTGTGTTCGAAGTCCTGGTCTACAGCTTCATATTCTGTACTTACTTTCTTCATATGTCAAGTGGCGAAAACAATTTTTCTTATCTCTTGGGGTTACTGTCAGCATTGGGCAAGGTGAACCCTCCAGAAAGCTGAATGTAGTTTGCTTAGTGTATTCTGTTACCAACATTCACTAAATCACTTCATTCTCATGGTCTTTTGAATGAGAAACAAGTGAATATACTCCAAAAATCTTACAAGGACTTTTCTAGAGACACCAAATGTCTAGGTTTGTCCAGGACTAGATTTTGGTTTGCTTTGGTGTATGTATGTTTTTTGTTTTGTTTTGTTTTTTTAAGAATGTGGAATATTCAATGCAAAAAGAAAGAGATTTCATGGCAAATTGGGGCAGTTGGTCATTTCTAAAGAGCAGCTAAATTCGTAGGAGTCAGAATTAGGCCACAAGGCAGAGAGACCCAGGAACAGAATCAAAATCAACTGTGTGCTTTTTATTCTAGCATATCATTCTTGGTGGCATGAACACAGATCAGCAAAATAGTCCGGTCTGCTCCTTTATCGACATTCAGCAAGTGCAACTTCCAAAACATGAATTAGATTTTTCTTTCAAATTTTATTGAGAATTTATTTTATGCACACTATAGTTAGAATAAATAAGTGAATTCATTAATTGAGATAAGTGTAAATGATGCTACAGTAAAGGTAAGCACACAATATAGTATGGGGACAAATGTAGTTTATTTCAGAGCTCATGGTGTTATTTGTGTATTTAAAGCTCCTGACAACAGTCTTTCTGTGTGCATGTGTAAGTGCGTGTGTGTGTGTGTGTGTGTGTGTGTGTGTGTGTGTGTGTTTAGAACCAAGGCCTTGCAGATGCACCAAAGTTCTTTGTCGCTGAGCTACATCACCATCCCTCTATGCATCTTAATCATTTATAAGACTATAATATCTACCAGTATCTGAGAAACAGTAGTCACCCTGGAAAAGTTCATCAAGTAGATTATAATAAAACCATTAAAAGTATGTTTCTACAGCATAGTATCACACCACTGTCAGTTATTTCTTATCAAAAGTTATGCTAAGTTTTACATGGCTGAAATATACCTAAGTCAATATATTGTCTAAATATATACATACATGACTACTTATATAATGTGTGTATGTATATATATGAGCTAAAAAGAATGATTTGAGGGTTGTCAACACAAAGGAGGTGGTAAAGATATTTTCTATTATCCTCAATGGACATGTTTAGATAGAATGATAGAGTAAAACAGTTTTTTCTAAAAAGGCTTTCATTCTTAGAACATTTTTAGGTTTAGAGGAAAATTGTAAAGATAGAACAGAGAGTTGACATAGTCACTACAGCCCCTTTTCTCCATTACTAATGTCTGGTATACTTGTTAAAATCAGTAAATATCGATATATTTTTATTAACCAAAGTTCCCCCTTTGTTAGTGTCTACTTAATTTTTTCCTACTGTCTTTTCCTGCTCCACGATTCCACCCAAGATACCACCTCATATTTAGGCATTCTACCTCCTTAGGCTCCTCCTAACCATGAAAATTTCTCAGACTTTCCTTGTTCTTGAAATCTTCAACAGTTTTGCACAATACTGGTCAGATATTTTGTAGATTGTCCCTTTGTTATCTTTGTCTGATGTTTTCCTTATGAGACTGGAGTTATGTGTTGGAGGAGAAAGACTATGGAAGTAAAGCCCCAGTTTATCACATCCTATCAAGTGTGCATGCTATCAACATATCACCTATGACCTTGACCTTGATCACGTGCCTGACCTTAATTACGTGCCTGTGTTCATTGCATTACTCCACTGGAAGCAAGGTTTTGTTTTTTTAAATAATAGGATCATATTACACAAATAATTTTTCCTGAAAATTACTTATGCTTTTCAAGGAAATGCATACACATGAAACCAAAATGTTTTACATGAAACAACTTTTATACAAAGAAGTACTGGCTCTTAAAAGTTTTTTCTTGCTATAGTAATGGGCTCCTACTCTTTAGCTCCTCTTTTTGTTGGAATTGGAATTGAAGAGCAATCTGGCCCCACTGCACGCACTCTGGGTAAAGCTGCCAGTGAAGACACCCAGATGAATCTTAGCTAAAAGATAAATGCTACCCACCCCAGACAAATCAGGGTACTTTTGCAGATAATTACATCTTGAGCAGAGTCCAAGTTGATTTAATGTATGGATGGTGCTCCCAAGAAATTCTCCATTAATTCTAGATCTCTGGCTCCCCTAACATGGTTCAATTTCTGTTTTTCTAATGCCTGGTTGTCCTTCCTTTCCTTCTTCCCCTCCCCTCTCCTCCTCTTCCCTCTTACCCACCCTTTACTTTCCTCCTTCTCCTCCTCCTCTTCCTTCTCTTTTTCCTGCACCTAGTCCCCTCCTTCCCCTCCTCTTCCTCCATTCTTTTTTTTTTTTTTTGCGGCACCGGGGATTGAACTCACAACCTCGCGCTTGCCAGGGCAGGCGCTTAAGGCACTGAGCCAAACTCCCGGCCCTGGTTTTTTGAGGCAATGTTATCTTCCTCTGTTCTTGTACTGTGTTATCTTCCTTTTAATCCATTCTGTTCATCTTACTTTTATGAACTAATACAATCATTATTTTTGATGAAAAACTTTTAAAAGCTAAGAACATTTTAACTAAATTTTACATTGTACACATATTTTTAATATTTTGTATTTCATCTTTAAGTAGATTGTATTTCTTCCTTCCTCAGAAGCTAAAATCTGCCTCCCATTTTCTTTCTCTACCCCATTTTTATTCAAGCTATTATTTTCTATTTTCATGGTATATAACTTGTCCAATGCTGGAATTAAGGATGTGAATGCTACATCTGCCCTAGGACAGGTAGCCTGCATACAATATATGGGACAGAAAGAGGCTTGTACATCCCCTCTCTTGTTAATTTTGCTGTCTTCTGCCACCATGAACAGTTGCCTCTCTGCCACTGGCCACCCTTCCTTGAAGCCAGCTGATTATGGACTGAACCCTTTACAAACTGTGAATTAAATAAACTTTTCCTCCTTTAACTTTGGGTGTTGTGTATTTGTCTCAGTGTTGAGAGAAAAATAATGACATTAATGACAAAGAAGTTTTAATTTGGGAACCATAGATCATAATGACTCATAAAAACCTTTCCCTTCCTCATAATATATGTCACCTCAGGTCCACTGGACACACCACTCTGTGTCTCTTTACAGTAGGATACCATTTCCTTGTTCCCAATAGACATTAGTTTTCAGGATTTGGAAAATTCCTGAACAATCATGGGAATTGCCCAAATAATTCCATATGTTTGACTGCACTCTACATACATGATATTTGAAATAGTAGAGAGATTACATTATTTTTGTGATAGGGTTATACTAAACAGTTCAAATGATTTTCTGTTAAAAAAAGATTGTTTTGGTAGTTGCAATGCTCCTTTTAGGTACACTAATTATGCTAAAAATGAAACAGTCGCATAAGCATTTATATAGCTGAGTGAATACACTAAAACTCACTAAACTGCACACCTTAAAAGACTGAATTTTATGGCATACAAATTATATCTCAAAGCTGCTTAAAAAAGATTAAAAAGTTTATATGTAACATATGCTATAATAAATATTTTCTGTATTATATAAATATGTAGTATATATACTAACATTGTATAGCCTAATATATATTCTGGTGTATTTTATAAAAATATTAATATGCACTATTATAATATTTTGGTTATTAAACTAGATTTTTATTATATATGTTTATATTTATTATAAAGGTTATGTCACACACATAATGAATACATATAAATACCTAAAATATATAGATGTTCATATGTCAATGGTATGTGAAATAGTAACATGTGGAACATAAATCATCAAAAGAAGTGATCAACATAAAACCAATGCAAAATATGTCATTTTAATAATTCATGAGACCAAAAATACTTTAACTCCATTGCAAGCTGTATTTTGATGTTTAATTGAGACCTGACATATTTGTATGGGTACAAGTCTATTCATTCATACTGTAGCACATTAAGAAAGGAATCAGACAACAATGTTGGTTCATGCCTGTAATCTCAGCTATTTGAGAGGTCGTGGCGAGAAGAACAAAAGCCAAAACCACCCTGAATAACTGTCTCAAAATTTTAAAAGGGCAGTGAATATAGCTCAGTAGCAGAGAGACCCTGAGTTGATCCTCAGTACTGAAAAAAAGTAATCATTTCTGAGTCCTGACTCCTATCAGTCCCTCACAGTAGCTCTTAGGCCTCTTATCTCTCCCTTTTCTATTTCCCTCCATACTCTGACATGATAAGGGTACATTCCTCTCTGGTGTCATCAGTTCAGTCTAAGTGTTTCCATTTTACTTGGTTCGTACATTCTATTTACAGTGAATGTCATTTCCTGCATCTGTTTTGTGTTATTTTTTTCTCTATCCATTCCTTTTTAGAATAGTCAACAAGCATGATATTCATTATTTCCTTGTATTCACCTGTGAGTTATAGATTTTAATTGATTATTTAGACCATGTATTTTTAGTTACGCATTTCTTTTCTGTCTTGTCCTATAAATTACAACATATATCCATAGCTTACATTAAAATAATTCGAATTATTACTTTTACCACTTTTTACTACACTTTTATAGAATTGTGAAGTTTTGTCCATTTATCCTATTCTATCCTTTGCATTATTATTCTCTTGCATGCTAGTTGAATGCATATTTCAAACACAATAAAGTACTATGTTTAAAAAACAGGCAGCGTTCATTTCTAATTACCCCCATATTTTTGGTGGGCTCCATTTCTTCCTGCAGCTTAGTGTATCTATCAGGAATCAATTTTACTCTTCCTGAAGGAGTCTAGCTTTTGTTGTGTTTTGTTTTGTTCTGTTCTATTGTATGTATGCTGTTGAGAATTGTCTGAAGATGTCTTTATTTTACTTTCATTTCTAAAGTAGAGAAAAATTCTTTTGGCACTGAAAAATATCATTCTCTTGTCTTTTAATTTTATTATTCCCTCTGAAAAATTGATTGTAAAGACTGTTACTTTGAAGGAGTTGTGTCTTTTTTCTAATGGGTCATCTTTTCACCTAGTTTGTAGTTTTCAAAAGTTTTACCCCAATGTGCCCAAATAGATTTTTTGTGTGTTTGTGCTGGAGCTGTTTGAGAGAGCTAAATATTTCAGTTGATGTACTTTTTATCCCCATGAACTATGTTTCTTCTCCATTGTCTTCTTCCAGAGTCTTCAGTTTTTTATATGTTAGAAGATTAAACCATGTCCCTCATATCTTTTATTTTTGTTGGCTTTATAACAACAGTTTATTGAGATCTAATCAGTGTGCCATAAAATGTTCCCTTTACAACACTGTTAAGTGAAATAGTCCAGTCACAAAAGGACAAATATTGTATCATCCCACTTAGATGGTGCCTGAAAGTAGTTATATTCCTACAGACAGAAATAGTAGTTGACAGAACTGTGTGGGGTGAGCAGAATGAAGAGTTATTGCTTAATGGGCTCAATGTCACTTTCACAAGAAGAAAAGAGTTCTGGAGAGGAATAGCGATGGTGGTAGTGTAACCGTGTGAATAACATCAACGCCACTGAACTGTAATATTTATTAGAATAGTAAATATTAACTTATTTTTAGCACAATTTATTAGTACATATTTTCCATATCATATTTTCCATAATCATATTCATCATGGGGAATGTGTACCTTTACATAATACATCTTAATTCTTTTTTCCCATTCCATTCCCTCCTTTCAAACCTTCTTTTTCTCCCATTTACAAAAGCTGTTTCCATTTTTTGTACTGTTGTTTTTTTAAATCCTTTTTTTTTCCTTCCCTTCTCTTTCCCCTCTCCTTTGTTCTCCTTCCCATTTGAATAAGTTCTTCCTGTTTCTCTTCAGGTTTTTCACACAATAGAAGCAATGTGATATTTAAACTTGTGTGCCTCATTTATTTCACTTAAGATTTTGGTCTCAAGAGGAACCCATTTACCTAGAAATGTCTCAAGTCTATCCTTTCTAGCAGAGTAGTACTCCATTGTATATAAATACCACATTTTCTTTATCCATTCATCTGTCGATGGGCATGTGGACTGTTTCAAGATTTAGCTAGCATATATTGGGCTGCTACCCATATGAGTGTGCATATATAAACTGTGGTATGATACTTTTAATTCCTTCAGGAAGATACTTAGAAGGGGAATTTCTGGGTCAGATGGAACCTCTAGTTTTAGTTTTTTAGGAATCTCCTTACTGATTTCCAATTTACACTCCCAGCAACAAGAAAAAGAGTTTCTGTTGTTATTGGTTGATTTCTTGTTGATAGTCTTTCTATCTGGAGTGAGATAGAATCCTGGTGTTATTTTAATTTGCATTTCTTGAATGACCAGTGATACTGAACATTTTTTCATATACTTATTTGCTGCTTGTACTTCTTTATCTGAGAAGCATCTATTGATTTTAGATACCCATTTTGGATTGGAACTTTAAATTTGGGGGGTCAAATTTTTTTCAGTTTTTTATATTCTATATTGTCTGAGGAGTTACCAGCAAAAAATTTTTTCCAGCCGGGGGTGGTGGCACACGCCTTTAATCCCAGGACTCAGGAAGCTGAGGTAGGAGGAGTGTTGTGAGTTTGAGGCCAGCTTGGGCTACAACGTGAGCGCAAGACCGGCCTGAACTACATAATATGATCCTGTCTCAAAAAAACAAGGGCTGGGAGTTGGTTCAGTGGCTTAAGCACCTTCCTGGTAGGTGTGAGGTTGTGAGTTCAATCCCAGGTGCCACAAAAAAAAAAAAATTTTTTTTTCCATTCTATGGGAAAAACTGTTACGGCAGCTGCGTTAGAAATGTTATAGACAGTCAGATGGCTGGGCCCTAGAAGGAGCCAGTGCAGAAGACCAGATACCTTGCAACATTGGAGGAGATAAACACCTCAGGTTCAGATCTCAAGACAGAAGGCAAAACAAATGCAACTGCACCCTAAGTATAAGCATTAGGGATTGATATTCTAAATAGGTATGAATTACCTTGAGGAAGCCAGGAGACACCATCCCAACCCCCTACAGAAAGAGTCACTGCTCTTCAAGCATGCCCTCTTGCTACATGACTCACTTCCCCATTTGTCCCTGATTTAATCAATTTTACCTGAACAATTAACCTTATTGGTTGACCATAGTTCTGTTGCACCTCATGCATGCCTGCCTTGCGAGTTCCATGTTTTCTCCACCTTGGAACCATCTCACCTTGTGGTTTTGCTCTATAAAGGTCCCTAGAAAAGATAGTCTTTAGCAACCCACTTGGGACCCCTTCTGTCTCTCTCCCAGACAGGAGCTTTCTTTCTCTCAATAAATATATTCTGCTCTTAACCTCTGTTGTTCCTAAAATTCATTCTTTGACTTTAGAGAACATGAACTCATACCAAACATCTAGCATGTTGAGAGTTTCATTCCCCTATATCAAAATCATCACTCTGTTGGTGGTTTCTTTTGCTGTGCAAAAGCTTTTCAGTCTTCTGTGATCCCAGTTGTTGATTCTTTGTAATATTTGCTGGGTAATCTAGGTTTTGTAGTTTGATGTATAAAATGTTTGCCTACACCTATGTTTTCAAGAGGTTTATCTGTTTCTATCTTCCAGTAGATTGTTTCATTTTCAATATTTAGGTCTTTGATCCATTTTGATTTTATTTTACTGCATGATGAGAAGTACGGGTCTAGGTTCAATCTCTAGCATGTGGCAACCAGTTTTCCCTGCACCATTTATTAAAGAGACCTTCTTCCACTGATAGGGTTTTACCACTTTATCAAAGATAAGTTAGCTGAATTTCTGCAATTTATTATTCTGTGCCATTGATCCTCACATCTGTGCTTTTTGCCAGTACCTTCCTCTTTATGTCACTGTAGCTTTATAGTATAACTTTAAATCAGGGATTTTGATGGCCCCTGCCTTAGCCTTGTTGCTCAGAATTGCTTTTGTTATCGTAGGTTCTTCTGGTTCCACATTAACTCTTAGGATTTTCTTCTCTAGTTCTGTGACAAATGCTGTTGGTATTTTGATTGGGATTGAACAAATATGTATAGAAGTTTTTGAAATATGATCATTTTCACTGTATTTGTTCTGTCTCTCCACGAAAAGGGGATATATTCCATTTCCTGAGCTCCTCTTTGTTCTCCTTTTTTCAAACTGTAGTTTGAGGTGTAGTGGCATTAGATCTTCTGTGAAGTTCTTGTGGAATTCAGCAGTGAATTCGTCAGAACCTGGGCTTTTCTTGCTTGGTAGTTTTCTTTTATTACTTCTTCAACTTCATTGACTGATATTGGATTATTTAGAATTTTTATGTTTTTGTATTCCCTAGCGTGGCTAAAATAAAAAAGCTAGCAATAATCATTATTGGGAGAATGTGCAAAATTGGAAGCCTTACTTAAATTGGTGGAAAGATAAGTGATGGAGCTACTTTGGAAAATGGCCGTAAGTGAAAGGGTTACTGCAGAGTTTTTAAACATTCTTTTTTCTCTTGCATTCAGTTTGAATATTACCTGCTTCCCTGACTCCAATATCTAGATCATATGTTCTACCCTGCTCTTTCTGATCTGTTAAGAAGTATGTTTACTTGGATTCTCAATTTCACATACTATGATGTTCAGTTATAGACTGTTCATTCAATCATGTTCATAGGTGCTAAAATGTGATAAAAAATATTCTCTACACTTATATGTTCTTTGTTCATCTTTCTTTCTTGAACATAATAATCATAGTTATTTAAAATCTGGATGTGCTAATTTTAATAACCTAATGATTTGGTGTCTCATTTTCTCTTGCTGATCCTATTGTTGTTACTTTTGCTTTATGTTTAATAGCTTACAGTGGATAGAAAAACCCCAGAAACAACTATTTTGCTTTAGAGATATTTTCCTTTATTTATTTTTTCTTCTAAACATATAGGCTGAGTAGCTGATTACCAGGGACTCAGCTGGACCTAGGAGCATTTCATTTTTAGTAAGACTGAAACTATCTTTGCTTTCCCCTTGTTTTTAGGAGCATAGCTTTCCTGGGCTTTTGAGTTAGAGTCTGATGGTTCTTTGTCTCATTAGGTATAAAATACTTCCAGAAAAACTCTCCAGCATTCCTCTCTTTGCAACTTCAAAATCTCAAAAGTGTTTTGAGGAGAAAAAGGCCATGGTTTGATGTATGTCCTTTCTCCCATGAGACTTTGTTTCTAAAGCACAGTGAGATAGTGCATCACATTATGTCAAACCCCCAATGAGCGGTAGTCCAGCTGCTCATCCTCATATACTTTTAAAAGGAAATGGTAGGAAATGTGGATTCAATTACTCTCAAATAATCAATATGCTTTTTCTTCAATTAAGATGCTCAATTAACAAAACTGAATTTGAGAACTCTCACACTCTGTCTCTGCTACATATTATATTTCATAGTAGAATATGAAGGCTCTGAAAAGAGCTATTAGTAGAGGAATTGTTTGATTCTTCAGGTGTTTTCCCAACCACTATGTATTATTCTTCACAGTAGCATGTAAAGTCTCTAAAAAAAAACTATAATAGAAGAATGGTTTGATTCATCAGATATTTTCCCATTTCTTTTTATCTTGGAGCACTTTTTTTAGATGTTTTGTATTAGCATCCTACTAAACAAATGTTGGGCAAGATTATTAGAGGAGCAATACTTTCTGGACTATGCATATCTATCTATGACTTAATGTGGTACTACAGAATGCATGCAGATAGATTTGTTTATCCAAGCTTCACTCAATTTAAAATGATTTACATGTAAATGCATAATTCAGTATTATAGTGCAAAGCAAAAATGAAATGATTGAAAGAGAAAAATAGGTTTTAGGAATGTTAAGTGAGGAATGAGGCATGAGGTATATGCTAAAATGAATAACACATATCTTCACTGATAGACAAGAAATTTGTCAAGATTCTGATACTTAGAGTAGAAAAATACAAGATAAAGTCTTCCAGAATGTTGTTTTCATTATCATTCATTCCTAAGATGCACAATTATTTATATTTTAATGTATCTTAATAGATTCTTTACAATGATCTAACAAGGGAGAATTCGTGAATATTCCTTTTATATATGAGGACATTAAAACTTAAGAAAATATATAATTTGGCCAAATGTCACAGCTATCAAATGGCATTTTACTAATGTTTAGTGACACCATATAATATACTAGGCACATCACTACAAAAATCATAAACTTTCAACATCTCTGAAGTAGATATTATGAACTCTGTACTTTTAACAATTAAGTCTCAAACATGTAGTTGATTTCATTACAGCGGAGTGGTTAATAATCATATCTTCATCCTCAGTAGAATCATTATATTATTGATGAAAATAGGCAAGGAAAAAGTGGTTTCTTCAATCTGAAGTTCCCGATTAACCCTGCACTGTTTCTGACACCCTTTAAGATTTAGAAAGGTGAACCATTGTAGAAAGTAGAAAATCTTAGGACAGGCATGAGATTTTGTTTTTATCTTACACTATCCTGAAAATATTAATGGAAATGAAAACATTAGGTAGACCATTGATGATACATTGGCCACTATCCTTACTTTCAGTTGTTACTTTGGTCTTGACTTAGCATAAAACTATTTTTGGGCTTTAGTGTTGCTAGTGAAATATGAAGTCAATGAGGTCATCTTTTCTCTCTTTGTTAAAGGAATCTCATTTAGCTGTAGAACAGCAGAAGGAAAATTCTAACAAAGGATGCTCTAGTGTCCCAAGAAAGCTGTTCTACAGCGGTTGTATCTGAAGCCATTAAACCTTTGACCCATACTGTCTGGGCATGTGCCCAAATGAAAAACTAAAATTAAAAAAAATCTCAATCCTATTGTTATTTTCTTGCCCTAAACAAAATTCTTGGTGAGTAATTTGGATATAGAAGAATTGTATCTGTTCTTGGCAAATGCTCACTTTTATCCAGGTTTGTTTTAAGATAAAGAATATCTTCTGCAAACCTGAAGCTTAGTATTCTTAATTCTTTTAGGTGAGAATTTATGATGTGTATAGGATTTTTAAACATATATGGGTTGTATATTTGTGTTTCTTCTTCTTCTTCTACTGATTCTTTTCATTTATATAGAAGGCAACTTCTTTTTTTATTTAATTTATTTTTATTATAAAAAGCAAAATAGAAAAAGGTTAGAAATAATACAGAATTTCAAAAAAAGTAAGAAATCAATAATAGTTAATATATCACATAAGGTTATCTTAGAAACAGTTGTTCAAGTTACAAGATATAGGCATAAAAATGATCAGACAATAAAACAATAACAACACAAACTATTCTTTTTGATGAACTAACAGAGAATTAGTAGCAAAGTTATCTATCTTGTACACTTATGCATACATACAGTTATATGTGCATGCCTACATACATATAATCTTTTCCTTTCTTCCACTTCTTTCCCCTATCCCAGTTGTTCTTTAATTTTGAGCATTTTCTTTTCCTTTCATTATTACAATATCTAGTGTACATTTTGAATCTTATTACTCTTTCAGTTTTTTATTATTACTATTATTTATTTTTTACACTAGGGAGATAATATGATATTTACAAATGTGAATCTGATTTATTTCACTTACAAATATAATCTCAAGTTGCCTCCATTTACCTATAAAAGTCTCAAGATCATCATTTTTTATAGCTGAATAATATTCTGTTGTATAAAAATAGCACATCTTTTTCATCCATTCTGCAGCTAATGGGCATTTTGGTTGTTTCCAAGATTTAGCTAATTACAAATTGTGCTGCTATTAACATGGGTGCACATATATCACTGTGACATGACACTTTCCATTTTTCTGGGAAAATACCCAGAAGGAGAATAGCTGGATTGAAAGAGACTTCCAGCACTAGTTTTTTGAGGAATCTCCATACTGATTTCCACAGTAGTAGCATCAGTCTACACTCTCACCAACAATGGAGAAGGATTCGTTTTTCCCCACAGCCCCACCAATGTCTATTATTAGTTGATTTATTGATGGCAGCCATTCTTTCTGGAGTGAGATGGAATCTCAACGTTGTTTTAATTTGTATTTCTCGAGTGACCAGTGATGTTGAGCATTTCTTCATGTATTTATTTGCCATATGTATTTCTTCATCTGAGAAATGTGTGTTCATCTCAGATGCCCATTTATGGATTGGGTCTTTGAATCTGGGGAGCCTGATGATTTTCAATTCTTTATATATTTTAGAGGTAAGTCCTTTATCTAAGGGACAGTTGGCTAGAATTCTTTCCCAGTCTGTGGGCTTTCTTCTCATTTCATTGGTGATTTCTTTTGAAGTGCAAAAGCTTTTTAATAAAATGAAATCCCAGTTGTTGATTCTTTCAAGTACTTCCCATGCACTTTGCATTCTGTTCATGAACTCTTTGCCTACCTTTATGTCTTCAGGATTTCTACCTAACTTGTCTTCCATTAGATTTAATGTTTTTATTTTAATATTTAGATCTTTGATCCATTTTGACTTTGGTTTAGTGCATGGTGATAGATATGGGTCTAGTTTCAGTCTTCAGCATGTAGAAAGCCAATTTTTACAACACCACTTATTAAAGAGGCTATCTTTCTTCCAGTGAACACATTTAGCCCCTTTGTCAAATACAAGATGCCTGAGTGTCTTTGTAGTTATATTTGTATCTTTTAATCTGTTCCACTGATCCTCCAGTCTGTTTTTTTGCCAACACCATGCTGATTTTATCACTGTAGTGTTGTAGTATAATTTTAAGTCAGGGATTGAGATGCCTCCTGCCTTGCTTTTGTTGCCCAGAATTGCCTTTACTGTTCTAGGTCTCTTCTGTTTCCAAATGAATTTTAGGAATGTTTTCTCTAGATCTGTAAGGTATGTTAATGGCGTTTTGATTGGAATTGCATTAAATCTGTATAACAGTTTTGGGAATATGGCCATTTTCACAATGTTGGTTCTTCCTAACCAAGAGCAAGGGATATCTTTCCATTCTCTGACATCCCATTCAGTCTCATTTTTTAGAGTAGTATGGTATTCAGCACATAGGTCTTTTACATTCTTCATTAGGTCGATTCCCAAGTATTTCATTTTTTTGGATGCTATTGTGAAGGGTGTTATTTCCGTAATTTCTTTCTCAGTGAGTTTGTTGTTTCTGTACAGGAATACTATTGATGAACTAACAGAGTGTTGATTTTTGAGTGTTGACTTTGTATCCAGTTACCCTGTTGAATTTGTTTATTATCTCTAGTAGCCTTTTGATAGAGTTTTTAGGGTCTGCTATGTAGAGTATCATGTCATCTGCAAATAGTGATAGTTTGACTTCTTCCTTTCCTATCCTTATACCTTCTATTTCTCTCTCTTGTCTGATTGCTCTGGTTAATGTTTCCAGAACTACATTGAATAAGAGTGGTGATAGTGGACATCCTTGCCTTGTTCCTGATTTTAGAGTGAAAGTTTTCAGTTTTTGTCCATTTAGTATAATATTGGCTGTTGGTTTGTCATAGATAGCTTTTATCAGATTGAGGTAGATACCATCCATTCCAAGTTTCTGTAAGGTTTTTGTCATGAACAAGTGTAGAACTTTATCAAAAACTTTCTTTGTGTCTATTGAGTTCATTGTATGATTTTTGTCTTTGGCTCTGTTGATGTGGTGTAATACATTTATTGATTTGGGCATGTTAAACCAACCCTGCATTCATGGAATAAATCCTACTTCGTCATGTATAATCTTCTTGATGATTTGTTGCATTCTATTTGCCAGTATTTTATTGAGGATTTTTGCATTGATGTTCATTAAGGAGATTGGCCTATAGTTCTCCTTTTTGGTTGGGTCTTTCTCTGGTTTTGGTATCAGAGTAACACTTGCCTCCAAGAATGAGTTAGGGAGGATTGTGTCCCTTTCAATTTCATTGAAGTGTTTGAGGAGCATTGACATTAAATCTTCTCTAACTTTCATGTGGAATTCAGCTGTGAATCCATCAGGACCTGGGTTTTTTCTTGTTGGTAAGTTTTTAATCATGTTTTCAATTTCAGTATGTGATATTGGGTACTGAATTCAAAATTGTCATATCTTCTTGACTCAGTTTTGGTAATTCATACATTTCTAGGAATTTGTCCAATTCCTCCGTGTTTTTCACACTATATGAGTAAAGATTTTCAAAGTAGATATTTGTGATCTGAATTTTCATGGAATATGCAGTAATTTATCCTTTTTCATTCCTTGTTGCATGAATTTGAGGGTTTTTTCTTTCTTTTTCTTGATAAGATTGGCTAGAGGTTTATCAATTTTGTTTATTCTCTCAAAGAACTAGCTCTTTGATTCATTAATTCTTCGTATTCTTAGACTCAACTGCATTAATTTCTGTTCTGATCTTTATAATTTCCTCTCTTCTATGAGCTTTGGGTTTGACTTGCACCTCTTTTTCTAGAAGCCTGAGGTGTAGCATTAGGTTGTTTGTGCTCATTCTGTTTTCTTGATTTATTGCTATATGTACAATTTATTGCTATATATTTCCCTCTTAGGGTCAATTTCATTTCATCACACAAGCAATATTGTATCTGCATTTTCATTGAATTTTAAGTATTGTCTAATTTCTTCTTTAACTTCATCTATAACCCATTGGTTGTTCAAAAGGTTGTTATTTAATTTCCATGTGTTTATGTAGGTCTTGCAGTTTCTTTTGACATTAATTTCCAATTTCAGGGCACTATGATCAGATAATATGCATGGGATAATTTCAATTCCTTTACTTAAGCATGTTCTATGGGCTAATATGTGGTCTATTTAGAGAATGTCCCATGTGCAGCTGAGAAAAATGTGTATTCTGATGTTGTCAGGTGGAACACTCTATAAACATCTACTAAGTCCATTTGTTCACAGGTTTGACTGAGTTCTGTTATTTCTTTACTAACTTTTTGTCTGGCTGATCTATCTCTTTATGACAGTGGGGTATTAAGGTCCCCTGTTACAATTGTGTTATTGCGTATTTGGTTTTTCATGTATATTAGTATTTGTCTTACATAGTTGGGTGCTTCTGTATTTAGTGCACATATATTTATTATTGTTAACTCTTCCTCTTGAATTTTTCCCCTAACAAGTATGTAGTGACCATCTTTATCTCTTTTGATCATTTTTGGTTTGAAGTTTACACTGTCTGCAAACAGAATATCTACGCCCACTGTTTTCTGAGTTCCTATAGCATGGAAATATTGTTTTCCATCCTTTGACTTTTAGTACATGAGTTTCCTTTTGAGTCAGATGTGTTTCTTGTATACAGCATATTGTTGAATCCTGTTTCTTGATCCATTCTGTCAACCTATTTCTTTTACTTGGTGAATTGAGGCCATTTATAATGATGAATATAATTAATAAGTACTGGCTTAACTTTGTTATGTTATTTTCTTGTTGTTACTTTCCTGCTTTTCCCCTTCATTTAATTGCTTGCCCTGCCTGATGGTTTCTTTCTGTCATTGTTCTTGGAATTGTAGTCATTTTTGTCACTCTCTAGTATGTCTTTCAGTATTCTTTCTAGGGTTGTCTTGGTAGACATGAATTTCTTCAGTTGCTCTTTGTCATGGAAGTGTCTTATTTCTCCATCAATTTTGAAAGGAAGTTTTGCAGGGTACATCCATCAGGGTTGAAAGTTGTTTTCTTTCAGGACTTGGAATACTTCACTCCAAGCTCATCTTATATTGAGGGTTTGTGCTGAAAAGTCTGCCATGATTCTAACGGGTTTTCCTTGATAGGTGAGTCTCTTTTATCTAACAGTTTTCAGTATTCTGTTTTTATGCTGTATGTCTGGAATCTTAATTATTACATGTCTGGGTGTAGATTTATTTTGGTTATGACTGTTTAGCCTTCTATATACCTCACTTATCTACATATCTGATTCTTTTCCCAGGTTTGGGAAATTTTCTGCTATCACTTCTGCAAATAGTTTTTTTTAATAAGTTGCATTAACTCCTGCATTTTCATTGATGCCTATCAGTCTTGTATTGGTTCTCTTTGCATCATTTTGAAGCTGTTGAATTGTTATCTCACACTCCCTTGTTATTTTTACAAGTTCTTTCCTTTCATAATCACTAGGTGCTATCCTGTCTTTGAGGTCTGAAAGTCTATCCTCAGCTTCATTCAAATGGCTTTGCCAACTTTCAGTAGAGTTTTTATTTCCTGGATATTTCTTTGAATTTGTTTCATGCATTCTGTTTCTTTCCCAAGTTGTTCATTCAAGGTTTCCATCATTTTCCCATGCTTCTGTACCTTTTTATCTATGTCTTCTCTAGCTATGCTGAGTAATTCCTTTACTAAGGTTGTCATTTCTTTCTTTACTTGTGAGATTATTTCTAATCTGATTTCCTCTATAGCTCATGAGTTTATTTCTTTATTTCACTTGCTGTCTTTTCAGAAATTTCAGGTGTGTGACTTCTAATGTCCTTTATTTCAATGCCTCCTGCACTTGTGGGTGATATTGTCCAACTGCTGAGTCCCACAGTGAAGGGGAGGGGCCAGTCACATGGATTCCTCCTGCAGGTTCTGTTGGGTGAGTCTTATACCCTCCCTAGGCTGACTAGCCTAGGAGTACTGATGCAAGCCAACCCTTAGCACCTATTGTTATCATGGCTTTAGGCTGTTCCACACTGCCAGATTTACCTGGCTATATTGTGCACCTCAGCTGGGACCCTACTGTATCACTGGGGACCTCCTAGGCCCTTTCATGTTCCTCCAGGTTGAGGGAAGCCTTCACAGCACTTTCCTCAACCCACCGAGTGTTCTCTGTATGGAAGAAGGACTCACCTACACTCTTGCTGGGCTTGCCAAATTCCTGAAGCTGAAGAGGAAGGATTGTTACTGTTTGTGCTGACCCACTGAAGTCCTCTATTTGAGGGGGAAACTCACCACACTGTTGCAAACCCACTGAGGTCCTTCGTGTGGGTGAGCAGTTACTGAGGCTTCCACCAGCCCACTAGGGTTTTGCAGGTGGTAGACGGATTGCTGATGGTCCCTGGGCTGTTGAGGTCACTGGGGTGGAGGGAGAGGTGCTGTCATTGAAGATCCACTGGCTGCAGAGTTCTCCAGGGAGGGCAACTTCTACAGGTAATTAATTAAGCAAATAAAATTCTAATGTCAATGAGTAGCTCCATGTACAGATCTAATTTTAATAAAATTAAATAGAGGGATAGTGAGGAAGAGACAAGGGGTTCTTGGGAAGTATACAGACAGAACTATTTTGAAGCATATGCTATTTTGAAGTGTAAGACCTAATTTTATAACTGAATTATTTTACATATAAACATCCATCAGTCATAAATTTACATACAGGCACACATACAATGACATATAATAATATATATTACCTATGTCTTTTATTCCCTTTTTAATTTATTTTATATTTTTGCTTAATGTGAGTAAGTAAAGCTATCTCTTATTGTAATGTTATCACCCTTTCATCTATATCCCAAACAGCCAGAGATAGCATCTCACAATTGAGTACATATATAGCTACATTTAATTATATCCTTATAATTATATTAAATGAATATATATATATATATATATATATACAGGACAACATAAGCATATGTACCTATATAAGATTTGGAGTTTTTAATTATTTTATAACATAGATGATTATGCTATGGAATGAATTATGTCCCCATCAAAAATACAGATATTGAAGCTCTAATCCCCATGTGACTGCATCTGGAGATGAGATCTTTAGGAGATAAGATTAAATAAGATTATAGGATGGGGCCTCAACCCTAGAAGATTGTAATCTAACAAGGAGCAGAAGAGAGTGATATCCTCCTGTCTCTCTGCCATGTACATGAGGACACAGTGAGAAGACATCCATCTAGAGGCCAGGAAGTAGATCCTCTCAGGGTGATGCCACCCTGATGTAGACTTCCAGCCTCAGGAACTATGAGGAAATAAATTTATTTTGTCTAATTCACTTAGTCTGTGATATTTTGTTATGGAAGCCTGCACAGACCAATTTAGATAGGAAGCATAGTTCTGATGTTTTCTTCCATCTTTCAACAAAAGTTCTTGGGAATCCATTCAAATTAGAGTGATCTTAGTTTGTCCTTTTTAGTGACTATGAAATATAAAGTGTCAACTTGCCATAATTTGTTCACTTTACCCCTATTCATATTCATTTCAGTGGTATTCAGTTTGTTTTTTAACTCTAGTACCTATTTCCATACGTATCAATGCTTTTTTTATTGCATAGAATGAATGCCCAACCGATGACTTGCTGGGTCAGAGCATATGTCACAATGGGTAGGTAGTGTAACTCAGGCTCTGCCATCTGCAATTGCTCCTTAGTTCACTATCCAATCAACTGGAAAACAAAAAGAAATGGGAGGATTTACATATAGTCCTGCTCACAGACACAAGCTGGCATTTGGTCAATTTAGGTCAGCAAATATAATCTGACCAATTGTCCAGGAATAAGAAAAAAAATAGATTTCGGAATATAGTAGACATTGTGTATCAATAGGGAGAGGGTTACGAGATAATCCTTGCTAGATTGCTTCCCAAAAAAATATGTAATGCCATATTTCTTCACTGACTGGACATGAAATTTCTAAGTCTTTTTAACCATAGGCATTGTGATGATTTGAAAGTGATATCTCACATTTTAAGTTTAATTTGCATTTGTTTTACCGACAAAGCAAATTTGAACATCTTTCAAATGTTTGCTGGCCACTTGGATTTACTTCTATGTGAATTGCTTCTCCATAATCTTTGCCTGCTTTTTGTGAAAGTTTTTTGTTGCCTTTTTACAAGTTGATTAGAATTTTGTTATGATAATTAACAAGACTTACAAATATCATTTCCAAATCTATAGCTTTTTAATTTATTGTGTTGTATGTTTTCCTGTGAAACATACTATTTTTAACCAATGTATTTATTTTTCTCTTATGATTTCTGACATATCATTTGGTTTAAAAAATTCTACTTCACATAAATTGTGAATTTAGTCTCCCACATATTTAGGTTTAATTTTAAGGTAATACTAGACTTCACATTTTTAATCTGTTTGGCTTTTATTTATATTAACAGTGGATAATAAAACTATGGATGCAAGTAAAAAAGTGACTCCATAACAGCACAATTGAGTTAATGCAAATGAGCTTTTTGGTACCATACAGACTAATAAGATAGCGTCCGATTTTATTTTCTTCCAGATATACCACAAAAGTATATCTTCTATGTTTTTGGTTTCTCAAAAATATCTTAACCCATTATAAAAATATTCTTGCCATTTTTCTGATTGGCCTCTTGCAATATGAGGAAATGAATTAATGAGATCACTCTTCAGAGCCTGTAAGGAAGTGACCACCCACTGTCACGTTGTAGATGAGGGATCCTTACTCATGCTCATCTAAAAACTGATCAGATTCTCTCAAACTTACCACTTGACCTCATAGAAAAAATGTAGCTGTGAAAAAGTTACTACAGGCTTAAAACCATAGTAATAGTAACTCTCAAAACCTATTTTCTTAGGTGACACAAGTGTCCTTTTGCTTTTTAAGTTCAGCAAGTGACTGTGACCATTGATTCTTTTCCTCCATTGTCAAAGACAAATATCCAATCATTTCCATGACTTCAGGGACAGGACTCTGAAGACACACTTTAATTTTCTTTTATTCTTATAAAATCTCTTTACTTGGACTTAGCAGGGCAAGTTGAATGTCTAAGATCTAAAATGTCATAAAGAAATATTCTTCTTTTAAAAAACACATTTCCATGAACAGAAATATTCAGAACACAAGGAGAGAATAGCACATTTTAAAATACCAGAGTAAACCATGGTATTCTTTCCCCCAATCAGCTGTACACGGCTTCTGTTAGATTGTATGCTAACGTAGCCCTCACACACAGAATGTCACTGACATGAAGAAATTCTAAGAAAAATTTTTAAATGAAGTTTGATTTTTCTGGCAGACATTGCTAAAGCTATTCCAGTTTAGATGTTCTGAGCACAGCCCTGAATTTCAGCACTTCTCTAGTTTCAATCACTTCCACAGGCGTATCTTTATTTAATCATTTCACTTTGAAAGGCATATTTGTTGTCCATTTTAAGCACATTTCTTTCATTATCACTTTGTCACCCAAAAATAGTATTTTCTTGAGGGCTCATTTTTATTTAGCAAAAATGACCATAATGCCCTTTAAAAGTTGTGAAACCTTCTTTTGAATATTTTCAAATACCTAGAGCTGCAGACTCAAAAGATTTTCAGAATGATTTAACTTATATTCATGTATCAGACTGAAATATGTTAGAAAAAGAAGTAAAGTGGTGCGTGTGGTAGGGAACAGATTTCTTAGTTGTAAAATTTGTAATCACTTGAGCAAACTATTTGACAGGAACCTTTAGTGTAACCATTCTGTTTATCTTATGAAAAGTTTTAGTTTTAGGAGTGCTCGTTGCCTAATGAAGAAATCTGCCATGAGTTACCCAGTTTCTCTCTCTTTTTTGTCTTATTTAATATCTGGGGAGTAGCTTGACTCAGTAACCTCTCTGATCACTAATAAATAGCTTTGGATGCAGGAGTAATGATAAAAATGTTATCATTCTCAATTTGATATTCATTTAGATTCCAGAGAATTCTGAGAACCTGAGAAAAACTAAGGTCTTTCTTCCATGAAGAATGAAAGTCTGAATAAGCATTGGCAGTTCAGTGAGGTTTTTCTTCAGCTCCATGAAGCCCATTCATGGACCACCTGCTAAATCACAACTTCCTCATTGTGGTAATCCATTGCCATGCAATAACATTTCCACCAATTTAGGACTTGGAGCTACACATACTTATTATCTCTTGGTTCTTTTGGATGGTTGTTGGGGTTAAGCTCAGTTGGATTCTCCACTTTAGGATCTCACAAAGACATAATTAAGGTGTAGTCTGGGCCTGTGGTCTCATCTGAGGTTTGAAAAGGGAAGGATTCACTTCCAAAACTCTGGTGGTTTTTGACAAGTTCAGTTCCTTGCAGGCTTTGACTCTTTCAGTTTCTTGCCAGTCATTGACCAGAGGCTGCCAGCAGTGCCTTGCCTGCACCTTGACATCGGCAACTCAAGATATCACAGCTGGCTTCTTTGCAGTCATCAAAAGAGAGAGAGTTGTCTAGCAAGATCAGCATATGATCGTAAGTAACACAATCATGTATACATTAAATGCATTTCTTGTCACTTTTGCAGTATTCTAGTGATTAGAATCAAGTAACAGACTCCACTCATGTGGAAGAAGGGGAAAGAATCAGACAAACGTGTAAACACAAGGGGGAAAGAGGCCATGGGGCCCATCTGAAAATATGTCTGTCACACTCATCTAAAAAAAAAAAAACCTGGGAATAAAAATATCTGCATTACCTAACTTATGAAAATGGAAAAAAGGTGAAAGATGAGATTGTGTATAATAAGAAATTCTGAAGGAGCCCTTTGAGTTAAGGGGAACTATTTTATATTTTCCATGTCTGAAAGCTGTCTCAGCTGAGAGATGACTGGAAGAAGTTATACCACTTGAAAATTTTGCCCCCACAGGTAGAAACACAAAAGACTCTTTTGTGGGAAAGGCAGTGGTGTGAAGTATCACGAAAGATATCAAGGATCATGTTGTCAATGACATCTGAGAATAAAACTGTGGAATCTGGAGATGCACCTGTAAGTAATGTCTCCTGGACACAAAGCAAGTTCATTTAAATTGTTGATCACTTTCGCCTGTGGCTAAACCTAATCTTAATGCCACACATAGGTTTGAGTTTGAAATGTGATTTCTTCAAATTTATATTTTTATGATACTTAGTCTTATTTCTCCATATTATTATTGCATCTTGAATTGCTAAAGATATTTTATATTATTTATATTACTTATATTGTCTTGCTCTTTTTGCTTTGTGTTCTTTAATATTTTAAGATATATCACTTTTTCAAGAAAATTTTCCTCATTCCAAAAAGTAAAAATGCCCATTCTCTTTTAGGGCCTTCCTTGGTAGCTGAATAAATCTCTACTCTGGTGTTAAAAAGCCATGAGATTTTCATGGTGGGCCTCTCCTTTTGCAGGGTGTGTGTTCTTTAAGGTCAGGTGTGCCACCCTCTTTCATTGTCAGCAGTATAGAAATTAGAAGGGCTTATAAGTGTTAATAGTAAGAATATATGAATGAATAACTATGCCTTGAACCATTCATCACTAAACTTTTGCATTAACATCTCCTATTTTTTACAACTCTTAATAATTACCTTTCACAATAATTATTACTGAGTTTGCTTGTTACATGGCACAACTGTTAAAACTCACAGCGTATGTCTTACTTTTCTCATTGCTAAGATAAAATACCCAACACCTAAAATTAAAGGAGGAAAAGTTTATTTTGGCTCACAGTTTGTAGCGATTTCAGTCCATAGTTGACTGGTTCCAAGGCAGGGTGGCACGGCAGCAGGGCATTACAGAGGAGAAACAGTTCATGGCAAAGCAGGACAGGCAGAAGGCAGCAAGCAGCAGAGTAGCAAAGCAGGTTCTTTCATCCTTTATATTCTATTGTGACTGCCTGCCTTTTGGGTGGTGGCACTCACATTCAGGGTAGTATACGCTTAACCCCAGCATCATATGATTAATCTCAGTATCACATCCTTAATTCTACCATCATGCATTCTAGATCTAGCCACCTCCAAAAAGCCCCACCAAGGACCATATGAGGCTTATGGGAACATCCTGATACAAGACATAGCAGCATGCTATGAGATAGGAGTCATCATGGCCTCTACTTCCAGATAAGGAAGCTGAAGCATACAGATTAATTAATATACCCAGTGACATACCTGGGCAATGGCAAAAACAATATTCATACCATTACTGACTAGTTCCAGAGCATATTCTCAACCTTTGTTGGTTTCAGAACTAATCTTTCATTCTTACATTTAATAAATTGTTCTCTTTTATCATTAAAAGTTTAATGAAATATCTCATAACTGTTCTATTTTTATCATTTTTCAACTTTTATAAGTTCTTTTATCCTAACTTTTTTTTAACCAGATATTGAACCCAATGCCTTCACACTGAGCTACATCCTCACTCCTTATTTTTACTTTTTACTATTCTTTATTTTATTTTAAACAAAAGGAAACCAGAAATCAAAGCATAACAATTTCACCCCAACCAACAAAACAGCAACAATCATCAGCATATTAGATATTCCCAAAAATTATTTAAGACAAAAAATACAGACATGAAAAATTATCTAACTAATTATTAACAGAATAGTTTTCAAATGAACATTTCACATTAAAAATAAAATCTGAAGGTGACCCTGAAAAAAATTACATTTTACTCAAAATTCTTTTTCTCTGACTGTCACAACTAATTTTCATATCCGTAGATTTTATTTCAGATGACATGATACTCTACCCAGAGGACCCCAAGAACTCCACACCTGTCTTTTTGTGACAGCAATGTACTGAGGTCTCCCAATAAACTGTATTAAGGCTTACTTGATTTTTCATATTGATTAGTAATTGCTTTGTATAACTCGGTGGACTAGTATTTGTTGCATTATTATCTCTTCCTTTTAGATTGTTCCCTTACCAATATATAATGATCTTCTTTGTCTCTCTTAATTAGTCTTGGCTTAAAATTAACTTTATCTGCACATAGAATAGCTACCTCTGCTTTTTTCTGGACTCCTGTTGCATGGAGTACTGTTTTCCATCCTTTAACTTTCAGTCTGTGAGTATATTTTTTAATTAAATGTGTTTCTTGTATACAGCATTTTGTTAGATCTTGCTTCTTGATCCATTCTGCCAGTCTATGTCTTTTGACTAATGAATTAAGACCATTAACATTGATGGCTAAAACTGATACATACTGACTTGTCTTTATCATGTTGTTTTCTTTTTTTCTGGTGGATTCGTTCTATTAGGGTTCCTGGAGCTGTAGCACTTATCATCTCTTTCTAAAATGTCCTTCAAAATATTTTGGAGTGCTGGTTTAGTGGTCACGAATTTCCTCAACTCTTCCCTATCATAGAAGTATTTTGTTTCTCCCTCTATTTTAAAAGATAATTTTGCGGGATACATCAATCTGGGTAGGAAGTTGTTTTCTTTTAGAACTTGGAGTACTTCACTCCAAGCTCTCCTTGACTTGACAGTTTGTGCTGAGAACTCCACTGTAATTCTGATGGGCTTTCCTTTATAGGTGATTTGTTTCTTTTCCCTAATAGCTTTTAAAATTTTGTTCTTGTGTTGCATTTCTGGAATCTTGACTATGATATGCCTGGAAGTAGATTGTTTTTACGATTGCTAATTGGAGTTCTATATGCTTCACTTATTTGTATGTCAAATTCTTTTTTTCTACCAGGAAAATTTTCTGATATGATATCTGTAAGGATGTTTCTAATGTCATTTGTAGTATCTCCTGCTTGTTCACTGACTCCAATTAATCTTAAGTTATTTTTCTTTGTCTTATCAAACAACTGCTGGATTAATATCTCATGATCCCTTGCTAGTTTTGAAGAATCTTTCTTTTCCTGGTCACTAACTGGGAGCCTGTCTTAATATCTGAGATCCTATACACACATTGGCTTAATCTGCTTTGAATACTTTCAATAGTTTCTAATCTCGTGGATATCTACTTGAATCTGCTTTATGGAATCCATTTGCTTCCTATGTTGTCCTTCCATAATTTGCTGAAGCTTGTTTATTTTTTTGTCTGTATCCGCCCTAACATCACTAAGCATGGTGTACATTTTGGTAGTCTCTGTGGTTGTTTGAGAGATTATTTCTGATTTCATTTTTTTCAAAGCCTCTAAGGCAAACTCTTTGCTGCAACCCACTGTACAAATGAAAAGTCAAACACTTCCAACATTCAATGGCACCAGATAAACTTTACCATTCCAAAAGGTACAAATAGGAGGATACAAAGAATTGGGGCCAATGAAAGTTCAACATCCAGCAGGGCAAACATTAAGTCCTGTAGTTCCATGTGGAACATCCAAAGCAATCTATGGCAAACTGTGAGCTCCAAAGGACTTGCATGACTCCACCCCTATGACACTTCCAGTGGTTGTAGCTACCTTGGTTTCTCTCTTGGGCCAGGTTTACTAAATCCTTGCAGTTTTCCTTAGGTGATCCGTGTTCCTGACTTTTCCAAACTTCTGGGGTCTTCACTGCACCTTTGGCTTCATCCTCACAGCTTCACACACTGCCCTCTGTGGAGTACACTGCTTGGTCTCCCAGTCATTCTGAAATCTAGGTGCAAGCCTTCTTAACCTCATAACTCTTGCATTCTGCATGTGCCTAAAAGCAGCACCATATGAATGATGCCAAGGTCTTCTGCTAGCTGGAGCAGTAGCCAGGCTTTCTTCTCTCTTGGCTGTAGGGGTCAAGTTTCTGGATTGCTGGGCACTCTGAACCTGATTCTGAGAAACAAATTGTCTAAGCTGCTGCCATTCTAGAGCCTGGTGCAGCAGCCACCATTTTGGAACCTGGTACAGCCACCACCCTCATTCTGGAACTTAATGTGGCTGCTGCCATCCTGAAACATGGTACTCTGCAAATTTCTCCTTAAAGCAAAGGTTTTCACCATTGCAGTTTTGAGGCTCCAAAGTGTGGAGACTTGCTGCTTCTTGTGATGCCCTCAGGCCATCTTTTTTATTCTCCTGTTCCTTCTAAGCAATCATGATCTCTTCAACTCTACCTTTGCAGTTCCTATACTTATTGGAGCTTCTATTCTGGCCAAACTCACAACATTTTGAATCATTCTGCTTGGCTCTTTGCTCGATTCTCAAAGTACATCTAGCTAAAAGTACCCAGCAGTAGTCACACCACTGTCTCAACGTTAGACTGCCTAGAACTTTCTTCTGCCAGATTAATTAGTCCACTGGCCTTAGTATCAAGTCTCTGGCAAAATCTCAAGTCATGAGCAAGATGTAGACATACTTTTTGCCAAAACACAATATACTACCTGGGATCCAGCAACCAATGTAATCCTTCTCAGTAGAAACCTCCTAAGTTTCATCTTAACTGGCAGCATTTCCATCAGTACTCTGATTTTCTAGGCTCCAACCAGAGTCTCCAATATAGTTTACAGCATATAGGGTCTGCCTCTTTGGCCAGTCTCTCAAAATCTTTCCAAATTAATTCCCAAGATTCTTAAGCCACATGGTCTGGCAGCATCATAGCAATAACCCCACTCTCCTGGTACCAATTTTGTGGTAGTTGGAGTTGCAAGAAAAACAATTTAATACAGGACACATAATTTATAGTATTATTTTATAATAGTCACCCAAAGATTCAAACACAAAAGTGAGGAAATCTGTCCATACACTAAAGACCCCAAAGAGTCTACTGACAGCTTGGATTCCACAGTAATATCCTGCATGAGTCCATCTGAAGACCTAGAGTCCATGACAATGTCTCATGCAAGTCTGTTTCATGGATCTGAGCTGGGAAGGCAGTGGTATAGAAAATCTGTGCCAGTGGGATTAAGGATCTGTGCCAGTAGGCTGAGGGTTCTGCACTGGCTCCAGGAAGTGATGCTCAAAGTAAGGACGAGAGCTCCCCGCACAAGTACCACAGTCATCCTCAGTGATAAAAAGGCCCTGAGCTCCTCTGATGATAACAGCCAAGTCCATATCAGGAAAGAGGCTCAAAAAGCTTCTCCAGGAAAACCCACAGCAATAGAAGAACCAACAACACCACTTCTTCCTCTCCAATTCTCCTTTTTATGTTGTTGGCAACATTTCTCAGGAGGGCTATCCATAGCCAACACCATGCTGATTCAGTTCATCTGGGTGTTAAATTAACCACCAGTTGTCAGTTCACCACACTATTATGTTTTAACAACAGCTTTACTTCTTTTTAAGATGGATTTTTCTTCAGCTGCTTCTTACTTATCTAGAACATGAAACATTGGAAGCCAATAATTAGTTGTCATTGTTATTATGAAATACTTGACTATTAAAATACTGCTATTCTCTCACAGAGTGATTCATTAAGCTTTCCTAAGTGTAGTTATACTTTTAAACTTCAATAAGCTTCTTCACTAGGCATATAAACTTAAGCTACAAGATGTAATCACAAAATAATGTGAATGTTTAATTTTTAAAAATTTATTACAGTAAAAGTCACATTGCCATTATTCCCCTTCAAAATACTCTGCTCCTATTCAAACACATTTGTCCCATCTTCTTGTCACTTTCTGAAGCAGTTAAGATGTCCTCTTCTGTGAGTGTCTTTAGTTGTTCTGTCATGGTTGCCTTGATTCAGAATGTTTATAGCGATTTCTATCAAATTAAAAGATTACAGTGTGTCTTCATTCACTTTATTCACCAGATCTGACACCATGTATCTTTTGGTTCTTCCTCAGAGGCGAAATGACTATGAAAGGTAGACGTCTTAAATCCATTCAAGACATCAGTGCACCTGTGACAGCAGAACTAAAGACACTCACAAAAGAGGGCTTCCAGAACTGCTTCAGCTAGTGATAAGAACATGGGATAAATGTGCTTGAGGGGAAGGGGAATATTTTGAGGATGATTGGTAGTGATATGTCTTTTCTTATATAGTGGTAACAAGCTTTTTCTTTTAAATGTAAACCTTCATTGTATCTTTCAATTATAACATGTACATGAATAGCTCATGGTAAAAGAAAGAAAGAAGGAAGTCATGGGAAGGTTTCTTATAGAAAACTATTCTCATCTCAGAACTTTTTCAGGTTTCATTTCTAAAAGGGTGCCTATGGTTATAAACATTCCAATGAAGTCATACAAGGAGTAGAAGATATAGGTTCAAGCTGAGTAGCTCTTCTCCAACAGCTTCCTCTGATCTATTTATTACCAGTGAGATTCCCTTTCTTCCAAGTACAGTTTAAGAAGCTTCTTTCTTTGTTGCAAATTCATAGAACGTGTTGTAGAAATCAAGTCAAAATAGACAAGGGCTGGAGTTATTCACAGCAGGTTCTTTAGAATAAAGGAAGCTAAACTTGCCTCCCTGCTTAGAATTATTTTGCTACTGCAAGGATCTTTCAAAAGAAAATTGAATAAATTATTAAACAGCAGCTCCAACCACACTTTCTTCAAGAAGATACAAACCTTGGCATAGATTTGTTGATCATTCAAACTCATCGCTCATTTAAAAAGTGAAATATTTGCATTTGCTGGATGTCTTTGGTTAAAGTTATAAATATCCTTATCAATATTTAGTGTATTTGTAATAAAAACAAAATATTTTTCTGAATTTTTCAGTAGAATACAGAATAAAAAGTAGTAATTCTAACAATTCTTAAATTCATAAAAGGTTACCTAAAAACGTGGTCTGTAATCAAAACAACTAGTTTTCTGATATTGACAGATTACTACATATTATTACTTCACTATTTTTCTAAGAATGTTTTGTGATTATAGTTGTGGTTTTCAAAATAAAGAGTTCCATTCCTTCCAAGCCAAGAGCCACAGTTAGAATGAGAATTCCCTAAAAAGTCATGTATTAGAGTCTTGGTCTCCAAAGTGATGCTTTTGGGAGCTGGTGGAACATTGAAATGTGGAGCCTTGCTTATGGGAAGTCTTTAGGTCATTGAGGTTTGTCCTTCCAAGGTTTGTGAAATTATGATCTCTTCTTCCTGACTCTGAAGGGAGCAGTTTATTCTGCCACACACTCTTGAAAACTTATCATGTGCTATCTCTCCAGAAGTCCAAATAATTGGAGCTGCCTGATGTCGGACTGCAATCTCCAGAATCACAATGCAAACTAAATCTTTTTACTTTATAAGTCAGTTGTCTAGGTATTTCATTATAACAACATAAAGCTGAGTGATAATTAAGTGATTTGATTATTTCATGAGTAAAAGGATAGTATTTATTAAATAGTTTTAAAGCTCCATTAATGACTAATATGGGAATTAATTTCTCCAGTACCTATGCTAATCAAATCACATGAACAATACATAAATTGCTATTGGAAGACAGAGAATTTCATTCTGACTGTAGAGGTCATTATCATCTTCAAGGTGATTCATATAAATTGTGTGAAACTTGAAGAAAGCTGTAAGATCATTTAGCCCAGTGACATCACCTTACATATGTAAAGACTAACATGCATACTCCAAGGCATATATATGGGTCATGGTCAAGCTAGCACTCAACCCTCAGATGTATTCTACACCTTTATGTTATTTCCTTTTAAACACACATACACAGACACACACACACACAGAGGAGGAGAGAGAGAGAGAGAGGAATTTAAAATAATATATAAATATAAAATCATATTGTATTCATAACATTTTTCATTTATTATTTATCTTTGTTATTTCTATCTTTTGAGATTTCCCAAGCATAAATGAAGGGTTTTACTTGAGTCATTACTTAGGCTGTGGGGAAGAGTTCTTTATCATAAATGGGGCTCCTCATTCTTCTGATGTAGACTTTAATCTCCTTACCTTCAAAATAAGAGAACTGTTTTCTGAGACAAAGAGAATAGATACTTGGATTAAGTAGATCCAATTATCTTAAAGTGGAGATGGCACAAAATAGACTAGAAGCAAGAGGTATGTAAATCTGTTTAATTTCTAGGGAAAATTTTATCCTATGATTTTTTTAATATTTGTCTTATGTATGTTTATATATTATAAAATATATCAAAAGCAAAATTATTTATAATATGAAAATTGAAAATTAACGTGTCTAATTAGTATATTATACTTTTAAACAAAAAGGGTAAAACTAAGCAATTTTTTAAAATGTCACGAGTAAAGGAAAATCTCCAGAGTTTAAAAACTACAGAGTGACTATCTTAATAGTTTTTTCCTATTTTGTATTTCCCATGTTCTTGGCACAGTGTTTTTAAAACCAGAAAAAAAAATATTGTTTTGAATGGTACTCACCCATATAATTCTTTATGAATGAAATTATAAGGTTGTGACATCTTCTGTTGTACTCCTATATTCTCTTCATGCTTATTTTAGGTTTAATTCATCAGTATAATAGAAGTAGAATGGTGACTTATCAGGTGCAACCATGTTTGTCTAAACCAAGACGAGCCCAGCTCTACTGTTGTTTTGGCAATTTGCAGAACTACCACAAATTATACAACTAAATTCCTCAACTACCAAAGAGATTATTGGTTTAAATGAAGGCCATTTTATTTGCCTAGTTATTCAAAGGAATAGGCCTTAATATTTTGAAAACCTCCATCATTTGTTATTCCAGAAGTTAGTCTATGAACTGGAGACTGTTAAAAATATACTATGTAAAATAAGCTAAAGAGTTATTTTGTTCTCAGTTGTTTTTATAGTGTTAAATCCCTGGAGACAAAACTAACACTACAAGAAATTTTAAAGACATGGCTTCAAAGAACAGCTCCACAGTCTTATTGATAAACTGATATATTATTATTAAAGCCATTTGCATTCAATCTGCAAGCTGAATAGTTCTTTCAGAAAACCTGGAAGATGCTTTGTAAATAATGCATTTTGTCCATCAACTACCTTCATCTGTCATTTAAATACTGATTTTTTTCAGGGAAAAAAGTTTTATCACTATTTTCAGCACGCTGTCAAGAATGTCTTTATTGTCATTTGAGGAATCATCTCTGCAATTTCCTCCTCCCTGATAGGATAATACATTGACCTTCTTTATTCAGGCAAAATAAAGAAGGTTATGATGGCACTACCCACCTCCTACACATGACTTTATTTTCTATCAGAAAAGAGACAAAAGAACCTTTGAGAATCAAAATCATTTCTACTTCATTTCCTTGGTGTTTCTTTCAGGTAGAATTTGGAAACTAACCCAGGTTGAGCATTAACTAATGTCTAAAAATTTGCAAACTTACTCTCGAAATCAGCCCACTTAGAAGTTGTCTTACTCACTGATGAAAGAGAATGGAAAAAGCCAAAAATATATCTGAAACCTCAGAGACAGAATGTGTTCAACAGAGATGCCAAGGAAATGTGGCAGTTCCAACATGCCTCTTCTATGAAAGTTCTGTAAGTAAGTAAAACACAAATATGTACACATACATATATCACAGAATGGTATGAAACCCTACCTTCTGGGATCCTGCTTTTGTTTTCTTGTGAGTGCATTCTTGCTAACATGATTAAAATTGTGTTTTATTTTGTAATTTACTTTTTCAAAAAACTTATGAGTTAGAGCTCAGTCACATATTTAGGAAGACAAAGGATCTACAAAAGTTATTTGCTTATTTTAGGTTAAAGAACTTAATTAGAATCATGGCTGAGACAGGCATGGAATCAATGCCTGAAGGCAAAAATATAGTTTGCCCAGCTGTGGGAACAACTTTACCAAGTACAGTATCAGTGACTATTACTCTTTAAACATTAGTAACAATCCTATTGTATTAGTCAGCTTTTCATCACTGTGATCAAATACTTGGGATAGGCAATTTTAAAAAAGGAAAGATTTATTTCTGGCTCACAGTTTTGGAGGTTTCACTCCATGGTCACTTGGTCCATTTGCTTTTAGGTCTGTGGCAAGGCAGCATCTTGGTGGAAGCTGCTCAGCTCATAGCAACCAGGAGCATGGAAAGACTCCACCTCCAAAAGTATTTACCAGTTTCCAATAGCTGATTAAGTGATTAACCCACTAATAAATTAATTCATTCATGAGGTCAGTGACTTCATGATCCAATGATCTCTCAACTCCACCTCAAACGCTGCCATGGTGGGGCCCAAGCATTCAACAAATAAGCTTTTGAGGGACATTTAAGAGCTGAACTGTAACACTACTTCAGTCATTAAAATGCTTTAGTCATTGTAAATTAAATTTTCATGCTATTATTATTGTAAATAAAAATGGAAAATTCATTGCTATGAATTTATGTTCAAGAAATATTAAGGAAGCTTCCATATCTATCACCCATCCATTTATCTATTTAACTATTTCATCTATCCTACAAAATTATTGTCTAGTGTCAGACATTGTTCTAGGCACCAAGTATATACCACCAAATAGCTGATATTCACACAAAAGAGTTCACTTTCTGATTAGTGAAACATATCTACAAACATTACATGCAATATTGTATTTTTAAAATGTTTTAGAGTATTACAGCATATGAACAGAAACAAAAATAGGAACAATGCATTCTGCTAGAAAGATGAAAGTTCAAAAAAGAGTTCATGGAAAACAGTGAGGCAGCAAATAATGGCAAAATTACTATAAAATGATAGATGTCACTCCTGTTACCTTGAATTCTCACTACAAAATTTATGAGTTGGGCATTACTGCACCATAAAAGCTAAAGAAAATCAAATAAATCACTTGAGGCCCCTGAGTCACAAGCAAGAATGCCAGATTTTGAATCTAAACCGCTCTAGCTCCAAAACCCCACCTCTTTCTCCTACACACATGATTCATCCCCATTCTCTTTATCTGTAAGCCTTCTGTGACCTCCATTCCTAAGAGAGATCATTGTCATTGAAGGAACCTCTTCTTTAGGCACTCATCCAATTTAGATGAAATGAACTATAAAATCTTAGAACTGGAAAGGATATCTGAAGCCATCTCACACTACATCCAACAGAAAACAAAGAAAATGGTGACAAGAAAGTGAACAAAATGGTAACAAAGAATTGATTTGACCAAGGCCAGGAAGTTAGTTAGAAGTAGAATGGTTCCAGAAGCACTTAGTCCATGATCTCTGCCTGGTGCCTAAACTGACCTATCTTTGAGTGGCCATAATGTCCACTGCTTATTTTTGGTAGATACTATGTTTAAAAGAAAGAACTATCATTATTTTTTCCTCTAAAATATATGCTGTATGTGGGGGTGTAGAGCTTAGAGGACAGAAAAGAAATATCAAAGAGAAATAGCTATTCAACATAAAAAATGCAAAGGAACTTGGGTGTGAAAGAATGAGGGAACCCAGAAAGCAGAACATTCAAGCTTGAGCCCCAAATTGTCTAAGTCACAGGCATTTCTAGAGCCATAACTGGTATTTTAAATTAGGTTTGTGGCTCTTTGTCTTTTTAAACTTTCAGGAAAACCTACCATATACTCATCAATACATTGCAGTATGAAAGTGAAGGAAAATCAATTATATTTCATTTCTGGACTTGTTCTGTGAAATAAGTAGAGCAAAGTTAGTAGGGAGACAATATTTGAAAGAATATGGCAAGGAGGAAAGGGGTAGGGACTTTCAGGAGAGGGAGGACTATACAATAGGGAGGACTCTGACCATCAAATCTGCAAGTTATTGAAATTAGGCAAGATGGGATTTTCTTTTATATGGATGAATGAAGCAGGCCACAAAGAACTATTGCCAATCAGCCTACGGGTCCTTGCCAGTGGTTGACACAGCCAGCTGCTGGTCACTGCCTCTGCCAACCATCACCATTAGATGTTGGTCTGTGTCAGACATCACAGGTTGACTATTGGGTACTGGTCTCTGCTGCTGCTTGCAACTGATTTCCGGTGCCTGCTGGAAACCATAGTTCAACTTCACTAGATGTTGGGCTCTGCTAGTGGTCTCTAGAGCTCAGCACTGCTAACAGCTCTAAGTGTTTATTACTGTTTCTTTTGAAACAACTCTGTCTACACTATTCAGGATAGAAATCACAAACAGATTCACAAGACTTTTGGAGCCCTCACTACCTGAGAAATTAATCACTAGCAGGTTTATAGGAACACCAAAGTGAGTCTTCATTTTGGCAGGGCCTATACTGCCACACAGCAGGGTCAGGACACAGAGGGAGCCCTCTTAAGAGTAAAATCCCAGAAGTCACTATGGCAGCTGCAAGCCGGTTTCAGTGAGGAGCAGGGCTGAAAGTTTGCTGTGAAAGGTGAGTATGCAAGTAAAGGGCCCAGATTCCTCATTTCCTGATTTTAGCCACTCTCGGGTGCCCCTCCTTCTTTAAAAAGATAACAGTATCCAGCTCGTCTGATGTGGTGAGAGTGGGGGAAGGACACATGATGACTGGCTTCCCTCATGCTGGAATGACAAATTGTTTTAGTCCGTGGAGGGTGGGTGGCGAAGGGAAGCAAGGAGAAAGGGAGGACAGCTACTGGCCAACGCACACCCGCTCTCCAGTCAGCATAGGAAAATTGAGTCAGGTGTGTCTACTCTGACTCAGAACCAGGTGTGTGAAAGTAAGTTGAAAAAGTGTTATGTTAGTTTTCCGTTGCTTTAACAAAAGACTGTGCCTGAAAAAAATTGGGAAATAAGGATGAAAGATTTATCCTGGCTCACGGTTTCAGAATTTCAATCCATAATTGACAGATCCTTTATGGAAGCGAACAGTATGGTGACCCAATGCTTCCCACCTCATGGAGGTTAGGAACACAGAGAAGTATCAGGGGCTCCAATACCTCTTCAAGGCCACCAGTGTCCTAACTTCCTCCAACTAAGCTCCATTCCCTAATGGTTCCACCACTTCTCAATAGAGTCACTGTCTGGAAAACCAACTTTAACATATGAGATTTTGGGGAACATTCCAGATTCCAAGAATATCATGTAGCCTGATGGGATAGTAGATCAAAGAATACTCAAACCCAAGGCAAGCTCTTCTTAAAAGGTGCTATGTTCTACCTCAAAATCTGAGCGTGGGTCCCCAGAGAAGCAGAGAGGAGGAGAGAAGCCTAACAAAGGTGCGTTAACAGTGTTCTGGTTGATCAGGGAGCGCCAACAGTTCAGCTAATCATTTATGAGGAAAAATAAGGGAATTTGGGATTTTTGTTTGGCTTTGTTAAGGGAAATAAGTGTGGGGGGGTGCATCCTCAAGTTTAATCTTAGCCTTATGAGGAATGATAGTTTCTGTCATTAGGTCCTGTTTTTAGGACACACTATTACTTCGTTCTTTTATTTTGGGTCCTTTACATTAGAGAGACTATGATTTTTAAGTTATTGTCATTCACTTATTGCATTTAACATTATGGCTTGAGATCCATCCACTTTATTATTAATGATTCAAATTTACCCTCCTTTCTGGCTGAGTAGTACTCCACTGAGTATACATGCCACATTTTCTTTGTGCTTTAGTCTGTCGAGTGGCATATGGGCTGTTTCCATGATTTACATATTGTGAGTTGTGCTGCTGTAAACGTAGGTACGCATCAATTGCTGTAGTAGAGTGATTTTAGTTTTTCCAGGAAGATTACAAGGAGAAGTATAGCTGGGTCAAACAGAGTTTCTAGTTTTATTTTTTTGGAATATCTTCATAATGATTTCAAAAGTGATTATAATAGTTTGCATTTCCACCAACAACATAGAAATGTTCCTTCTTCCGCACAACCTTGCCAGGCTTTGTTGTTCACTGAGTCCTTGATAATGGTCATTATTACCAGATAAAGTGGGACATAAGTGTTATTTTGATTTGCAGTCCTATAATGGCTAGAGAGGGTGAACACTTTTTTAAAAACAAAAAAAAAAAAACTTTGAAGAATAAAACACTTTTCATCAACCACTTGTATTTCTTCTTCTGTGAAGTATCCATTCATTCCAATTGCCTAATTTTTTATTCTTATTTTTGCAGCCCAATTTTTTTGAGTTCTTTATATATTGAGATATTAGTCCTTTATTTGAGGAGTATCTGATGAAAATACCTTCCCATTTGAGTTGTCTCTTCACTGTTGTTTTTTTCTTTGCTGTGCAGAAGGTTTTTAATTTAATGTAATCTCATTTGTTGATTCTTGGAATGATTTCTTTTGCAATTAGATTTTTTTCAGGAAGCCTTTGCCTATGTCTAAGTCATCAAGAATTTTAGCAGTTTTCCTTCCAGAAGATTCAGTGTTCAGTTTTAACATATAGATCTTTGATCCATTTTGATTTCATCTGGGAACAGGGTGAGAGACATGGATCAAGATCTAATCTTCTGCATGTCTTCTTACAGCACAATTTATTAAACAGGCCATTTTTCTTCCAGCATATATTACTGGTTCCTTTGCCAAATCTCAGAAGGCTGGAGGTGTCTGGAGTTATTCTCTCCATCCTCTATTCTGTTTCACTGATGTACGTGCCTGTTTTTTTTTTCCTCCCAGTAGCATGCTGTTTTTGTCAGTATAGCTTTCAATATTAACTTTGTAATATATTTTGAGATCTGGGATTATAATGCTTCCTGCCTTGCTTTGTTGCCCAGTATTGTATTGAGTATTCTGGATCTTTTCTTTTTCCAAAGTTGTGGCCAAAGGAAGTGTGGTTGCTAATGACATTATTGTCATTAAAAAGAGGCTAAGTACTTCATACAGAGCCAAGAAGAAGGATGCCTTGTGGGCATCTCAGGAGTTAGATCACCTGGCAGAATCATGGGTGCCAAACTATCAAACTTTTATGTAGAATAGAGCCCTTGAGATGCCTACTTGAGCAGGGCCTCCTACAAATTTGGTACCTGAGGACTCATTTCACCATGCTTATCTATCAAGGCACTTAGAGCCTACTGTTCAAGAGGGCCTGAATACTGCTTTTTCTGATATGGGAACTTGGTATCATCCACAAAATGCTGGTTTTACTGGCAAGCAGAATACAAGAGTTGTCAGGTCAATGAGGCTCAGATTTAGAGGAAGGCCTGGGAGGCTAGGCAAGAAGCCTCTGAGAGGGCAGAGCAGGAAGCCATGAGAATGAAGAAAAAGTACAGTGGAGACTCCAGGAAGTCACAGATGTCAGGAATGTAGAATGTCACCAAGGGAAGCTTTACACTATCAGTGGATCCAGCCCAAGGGAGAGGAATTGTAGGCTGAAATTGGAAAGGCCATAGCGGTGAGGGGTCCTCATGCCATTTGGAGCTCACATTTTATCAGTATGCACCCCTGATACTGGACTTGGAGCTACAGGTTGTAATGTTCACCCTGCTGGTATTCTGTCTTGCATTGGTTCAATTCTTTTGCGTTACTCTATTTCTCCCTTTTGGAAAACGTAAATTTACCCTGTACCATTGTACCTTGGGATTGTGTAACTTGATTTTGGTTTTTATATAGGTTCACAGATACAGGTTTACCTTGAGTCTCGGAAGAGACCTGGAGTTGGACTTGGGAGAATGCTGAACTGTTGAGGCTTTTGAAAAGGGATTTTTGTAAATGGGATAGTTGTATTACATTGGGTGGAATTACAAACTTACTATTGTCTGTATTTGGAGGTTAGGTGTGGTTTAAGGAGATATGTTTGGAAGGAAATTTAAGAACAGGTGGATTGTGACCATTAACCCTGATATATTAACTTCATTGGATTAAGAAATGTCTATCACATTAGACATTTGAGCAGGGCCAGGGTATGTAGAGCATGCTCCAGGGTATGTACGTAGCTTTGGGTGTATACCCAAACTAAGGAACTTTTCCACCAAGTCCTTCAATCAGGATGTTTCTGCCTTGGAGCTAACTGATTATGTACTGAATTCCCCCAAACTGTAAGCTAAATGAAACCTTTCCTCCTTTAAATTTTGTCTAGTAATGCGAAAGCTAACTAACACAGTTCCAAAAATCTAGAACCCAACTCAAAAATATTAGCAATAATAACAATGATAATTATAATAGTGGTGATGATGATAAAGTCTAATATGATACTGTGAGCAATGTAGACTTTAAAAGTGATATTTTCAAGCATTTGATCAGTTAGCTTCTGACTTCTGTCTTTTAACAATGTCTTTCCCCATTCTATGTACCAGGGATCTGCTTCTCTGAAAATACCACATACTTCCGGTAACCTGTGAGCTTTCTCAAGTTATTTCTCACCTTTTAGGACAGTACTAGGGCTTCATTCTCTACCTATGTGACTCAAACTTAACTTTTGGGCTCAAGTTTCATTTCCTGAAAATATTCCCTTTACCTTTCTAATTATAATAAATAAACCTCTTCCATTTGCTAACATATTATTTTTTACATGTATCTTATATGGTATTTAATAAATGTTCAATAATCACAAATCAGAAGTTCTCTTTGTAGGGCAGTTATCTAAATATGTGGAGCAGCCACGTGTGATAACCAGGGGTGGTAGATACTGGGGCCCTCTGGAGAGTGTGGACCCAGCCTAAAGGTATTTTCATTGGCTTTAAATTCAACACAATACGCTAGCAAAAGAAATCATCAGAGTGATTCAGGTTGTGGGTTGTAACTTCACATTGTCAGCTTGATGTGTTTCTTACTTAGTTCTAGACTAGGAATTTCTAAGTCTATGAAGCTTCCTGTGTTGAAGGTGTGGTCCCAAGCCTGTGGCACTATTGGGAGAGGGCAGAATGCTTAGGAGGCGGGGCCTAGAGAGAGGAAGTTGGATCAGTGGGGATGTACATTTAAAGGAGTTATCTGGACCCCAGTTCTTCCTGTTTCTCCTGTCCTTTACCACAAGGCCAACAGATTGCTACTCCACATGGTCCTTGCCATGACTTGCTGCCTCATGCAGGCTCAAAGCAATAGGGTCAACTGATCACGGACTGGAACCACTGAAGCCAGGAGCTGAAATAAATATTTCTTCTTTGTAAGTTGATTGTCTCAATTATTGTGTCAAAGGAATGGGAAAGCTAACACAGAACTAGATAAAAATTCTATTATTAGATCAAAAGGAGACGATGTGGCAGCTAAAGTGTGTCTCTTATGTTGGACAGATGTTTCCAACGAGTTGTGTGGAATTCACTGCACGAACTTTCATCAATTATTCAGATACACCCAGTCACACCCTTGTGAAAGGCAGAGTTCAAACAGTCATAAAAATTATTACTGTAAATACTAACTCTGTTTGGAAAAATACAGTCATTTTCTAAAGATAGTGACTGGAGTTCTCCAAAGTACCCAGTGGAATACCTGGGGAGAAAGGTACTCAGAACTCTCTGTATTTTCTTCTATAGCCAGAGAAGTTCTGACATTTTGATTTTCTTATGGTGAAAGAAAAGGGAAGTGAAGGAAAAGGAAGGGAATGAAAGAAAATGGAGGAAAATCTTCAAGCCAAGGAAAGAGATCTTGGAAGAAACCATACCTTTGACACTTAATATTGGATTTCTGGCCTCCATAACTCTGAGAAAATAAGTTTGTCATTTAAGCCAACCAGTCTGTGATATTTTACAATGGCAGTCCTAGCAGACTAAAATAGCAACTGCTGCAAGAAGTAAGGGATACTAAAAATGCTCACTCATTTTTCCCAAATGTCCCTGTGAACTAAGAGAATAACTTCAGATGTGGGCAGATTTCAGTGCTAATGAAACAGGTAGCATTGGCCTACTTCACTTTATCATATTGATCCTTTTACTGATCAGAGGAACATTAATTTGTTACTGATTTTACCATTAAGGGTCTTTTCTAATTTCTTTTTTTTTTTTTTTTTTTTTTTTATTTAAGAGAAAATAGATACAGAAGCTAGAAATAAAAGTCAAAAAAGACAGACAAACAACAACAACAGATCTGATATGATAATATTGTAGGTTTACACACTGAGGTGGTTGAAGTTTGGCAGTAGTTACAATATTGCATATCATTACCTTCCTAGGGGTTGGGGATATTGACAGA
>RJWM01014360.1:0-50733 GCA_004363535.1 Dasyprocta punctata
TAACATGTGATAATGACAGTTACCTTACACAACTGGTTTGCTGCATGCTAGACATTGTGCTAAAAACTGTACACACATTTTCTCATGCGTTTCTGCCACCACTTTATAAGAGTGGCACTATTATGATAGCCAATGTTTTCAGGCAAGGGATTGGGGCATAACTTTACCCAAGTTTATACTAGCTAACATTAATAGAACTAGACTTTGAATTCAGGTCTGATTCTAGAGCTTCTTCAAATTACTAGGCTAAGTGATTGTTGGTTTATCTTGAAAATTCTCTGACATCTAACACAGAGTTAGCAAGCTTCTTTGGACCCTTAGATTCCCTCCTCCAATTCTTGGTTGACATATACCAAAAATTTTCATTTCCTGATAGTCTGTTATTCAAAATGGTAGTGTTTGGTACCTCTGTGCACCTGTAGAAGGTCTAACCACTTCAGTTGTCCTCTGACATCTGTCATTTGTCAAACCTATTGTGGAATACACTGGCCCACTATTTTTGCCTTTAAGAAGAATCTTACAAATACATCACGAAGAATAATTACACAAAAAGGGAACAATACAAAAGAATTATATGATCGAGAACCGAATTGAGTCATAGATGGCTTGAGTAGTTCATGTAAAGGCGCACTGTTCTGTTTCCAACATACAGACCTCCAAAGCCAGAGGAGAAAGCCAGGAAGGCAGAGGCGAACTGCACTAAACAGAACTGCCAGGCACTGTGGCACGCACCTGTGATCCCAGCATTCTGGGGGGCTGAGGCAGAAGGGTGGCAATTTCAAGCTCCATTCAGTGACTTAGCAAGACCCTGTCTCAAAAGGAAAGAAATGGAGCCAAGTGCAAAGGCCCTGGGTTCAGCCCTCAGTTCAGAGAAAATGAAAAGAACAAGGAGGAGGAAGAAAAAAAGGAGGACAAGGAGGAGAAGGAGGAGGGAGAGGAGCAGAAGGCCAATGTTTCAGTTAACTTGAGAGGAAGAGAAATATTGCCTAATACACATATTTGAGTCTGGGGATAGAAACTAGTAAGAATGGCAGCAGTCTGGCTCCTGTGGGCTCGTAAGAGTGAAGGCTCTACCAAATACGAGGGGCTAGAATTAGTCTTCCGCTCACTAAGAATTGTCTTAAAAGTCACTGACAACTGCCACCCAGTGCTCTAAGTTTGTAGGACATTGAGGTGCAAAGGAAAAGGAAGAGATAGATATAGCTCTGCTACACAGAAAGCCATGCAAGCTTGGTGATTAGCTGGACCGGTGAAGAGTCCAGTAACATCACTGCACAAAACCCCTGCACCATCTTTGGAGGATCGCTTTACATTCAGAGCTAGGACTGGATTGAGACCACTGATACAGAGAAGCGGTAATTGATGAGGAGAGAGAGGGACACATAAAACATTCCCCCCAAAGTCGACATTTCACAACCACTTAAAGAAATCTGAAGATGTGTAAGTACACTGTGGAAAACACTCTGGACTGACTTGCTTAGTATCCATCCCCAATTGTGTTACTCTCCCACTACCACAGAAGCTGGAAAAAGAAATACAGAGGTAGCTCAGTTTCCATGACTCTGGTCACAAGTTGAGTTGGATGAGGAGCACATGAAATTTAGTGGTTAGGTTCAATGTTGACCTTACAGGGAAATTTGATTTGGAACTCATTTAGTTTGCTTTTCAGCCAGAATCCCAGAGAATTCAGTTCAAGAACCAAAGTAGCAGTGTACTACCCCAGCTTCCCCAGCTTCCCTTGCAGTTGTGGAAGGCCATGTGACACGGTCACAGCAATGAAGTTCCTGGGTGTCTTAGTTTCTTTTCTCTCATTGCTGGGACAAAGTACCTGACACCCAAAGTAAAGGAAAGCAGGATTTATTTAGCTCACAGTTTGTCAAAGTTTCAGTTCATAATCAGCTGGCTCCAAGGCACTGTGGCACATGGCAGAGGGCAAAAGTTCATGGTGGCAGAAAATAGCACAAGCTACAAGAGCAAAGGGGAGGGGCATGGAGAGAGGACTCTTTCGATCCCTTTTATTGTATGTAAGTCACACCCACTTGGGTGTGGCGCTCACACCCATAATCCCAGCACTGGACCATGAGTCATTCACAAACTCTAGAAGCCCACCTTCCTGACTGCATGGGGCTTTGGGGGGACATCCAGACGCAAACCATAACACTGGGGAAGATATTTTTATTTTCCTGAAAAAATAAAAAAGACAAAGTTTCACTAAAGAAAGCCCTCTTGACGTTCATTGTTTTTCCTGTCCTGCATGCGTGCACAATGCCCAGAGACACAGAGCTATCTTGTGAAACCTGGAAAAGGAATTGGGGAGCAGAAAGATGTAATGGGCCTGGACTGCAGGTGACATCCTTAAACACTTCTGTGAAGGCTCCTTTGAGACTTCTCGTGTGACGTGAAACTACACTTCCGAGGCCTCCAGATTGTTGAGGGATATTTTCATTAGCCCTAATCAATACAAGAACAGTTCACTTTTTTAAACAATAAATTGACCCAAGATAAAACACTTTTATAAGCAAATTGACAAAGGCTCCAAAAGAGTTACTTTTATAAGGTATAAGAAGATAAAGAATTACCATCTATAAAAACAAATCACTGAGCAAAATGAAAATAAATGAAACAATAACAGCTGGCTATGAAAAGTAAAAAAAAAATTTAAACAGGGATCAAAATAAAATTTTAAAAATTATCAGAAAATATGATATCAGAAAATATGAAATATTCCATAAGTGGGAAAAAACTGTACTGAGCATAGTTCCAAAGAGGAATTAGTGGACGAGATGATAGCAGAAAGAATTTCCACACAAAGCAGTGTAGAAAACAAGGAGAGCTGAGCTCTCTTGTTCTGTGTAATTTGAAGAGGCACAAGTTGCGGCAGAGATGAAAAAGCCCCAACAAACTTCTAAAGGGAATTTTGGAAAAAGAATACAGAACAGTAACAAAAAAGCAATATTTAAAAGGTAAGAGTTGGCCATTTTCCAGAATTGAAAAAAAGAATGGAAAACCAGCTTTAAGGTATATATGAAAGGGATATTCAGATAAGCATTTTCATAAAAATCGAAGAAATTAAAGAATAGACAATAGATTAGACAAAATTATGTTTAAAAAGAACAATGAAATTTGAAAAACAACTATATATAAAAGTTTCTGCCCTTTAGACCTTGTTTGTAGGACAGTTCATAGATTCATAGCAACAGTGAACAGAAGATAAACCTCCCCTACCCTGAACACCCATACCACAGTGGGACATTCATTATAATCTGTGTGGATACATCATTATCACTCCAAGCCCCTAGCTGACATTAGGGTTCATTCTCAGTGTTATACATGCTGTGAGTTTTGATAAATGCATAATAACATATACCTATGACATTATTATCATAAAAAGTAGTTTGCCCCAAAAGTTTTTTTGATTTGCTTCTTAATTCTCTTTCTGACAATCCCTGATCCTTCTGCTGTCTCTGTGATTCTTTCTTTTCAGGATGTCATATATATTAGTTGGAATCATGGTATTTGATCTTTTCAGACTGACTTCTTTCACTTCATAATGTACACTAAAAATTCCTGCATGTCTTTTTCATGGCTTGGCAGCCCTTTTTTTTTTTTTTTTTTTTGAGGCACCGGGAATTGAACTCACAACCTCGCGCCTGCCAGGGCAGGCACTTAATGCACTGAGCCAAACTCCCAGCCCTGGTTTTTTGAGGCAGGGTCGCACTATGTAGCTCAGGCCAGCCTTGCACTCGCGTTGTAGCCCAAGCCGGCCTCGAACTCACAACGCTCCGCCTACCTCAGCCTCCCTAGTGCTGGGATTAAAGGTGTGTGCCACCACGCCTGGCTGGCAGCCCATTTCTTTTTAGGGCTGAGAAATATTCCATTGTTGGGATGAACCACCATCAAACCTTTGACTTCTTCAAGTTCATCTTCATCAATTCAAAGTTTGGGCAATTATGAGTAAAGCTGAGAATATTCATGTACGGGGTTTTTGTGTGGATGTAAGTTTTTCACCTTATTGGGGTAAATACAAAGGAGTGTAGTCATTATAGATCATATGGTAAAAACATGCTTAGTTTTGCAAAAAACAAGCAAACAAACAAACAAAACACTCCAGTAGTAGCTATGTAGCTATACTAGGGTACACCCCCAACACCAAGAACTTTGAGCTCCTCTGGTCCACAACACCCTTGGCATTGGTGCTGTCCGGGTTCTGCGTTCTCAGTTTTGGTCATTTTAACAAACGTGTAGAAATGGCTCATCACTGTTGTAATTTGCATTCCCTTAATGATGTGATGTCAGTCATCTTCTCAGATGCTTATTTGCCACCTGTACACCTTACTTGGGGAGCTTTCTTTTCAGATCTTTTGTCCATTTCAAAACTGGGTTTTCAGTTTTCTTATTGTTTAGCTTTCAGAGTTCTTTGTATATTCTGGATAAGAGTCCATGGGATAAGACTTTTGCAGGTGTTACCTTTCAGTCTGTGGCTTGTCTCCTGATTCTCTTGAAAGACAGAAATTGCTTAAATAGAAAATGTCATTGAAACTCAACACACACACCAGTGCAGAGATTCTTCACCCTCACCCATGGTACAGGAGACGGAGCTGGAAGCTGCACCAGCAGATTCAGAGACAGCTCTGATCACGTCGCCAAGCGGTGGACTCGTGCAAGAGCTATGAACATACTACACAGTCTGAGTGGCTCAAGGAAATGCTTTAACAAGAGCTCAGTCAGGACAGAACCGGGGAAATGGGCAACAAGTGACCAACAGAATAATAGCAGCTAAGAACTTGTAGAATGGTAATGAAGTAAAATACCCACCTTGGCATGCCATGGGCACTTTCAGACTATTAAAGACAAAATATTGTAAAAGGTAAAAAAAATAAAAATACCTGATAGATTTTCTATAGATGAATGAGTTCTATAAGGCTTATTATAAACTCATAAGCACTGAAGTTTATCAGAAGATAGTACAATAGTGTCTTTGAGGAAGAGAGACGTCATCTGTGAGGCTGAAATACTGTATTTAACTAAATTATCAGACAAGAGTATGGGTAAAATGAAGACGCTTTTCATGCAGAAGCAGAAGATTTACTATTCACACACTTTAACTGATTTCTGAAAAGCCTTATTATTACAGAGCAATAAGAAGCAATGGTAAAGAAAGAAAGAAATATTAATTGCAAAACAAATAATATATTGCTAGTGGGGGAGGAGGATGAGAATGGACCAGGAATATTAAAACTAATAGAAATATTTTCCAAATAAACAGCCAATTTTCTAGTATTGATTATTAAATAAAACATATTCCTGTTAGAAAAGTCATCTTCACTATGTATTAAATCCCTATATAGATAATTTATTTTGGACTTCCCATCATTTTGCAGTGATCTATTAACCTTTTGCCAAACAAGTATAATACTATTTTGACAAAATAGCTCAATAATTTTAAAATATGTAGAATTTCACTTTTTCTATTTTTATCCAAACTTCCCTGGCTACTTTTCTTTTTCATAGTCTAACTCAAGCTTTAGCATACTTTCTCTGAATAAAGCCAGATAGTAATTATCTTGGATTTTGATGGCATATAGTTAGTTCATCACAACTACTCAGCTCTGCCAGAGTAGCCTGGTGAAAGAAACCAGAAACAATACGCAGTGAATGGCTTAGGTTCTAGCCTTGCTTCATTTACAGAGCAAGTAACAAGCTGGCCCTGACTGCTGGGTGCTTGGGTTAATTCCTGCTCTATTCCATTGCTTACTTTTAATTAATGTTCAGCACTAAACCAACTTTACCCTTATGCTCTGCTTGAAGGGTTGGAACCTGAATAACCAAAGTGTTCCTCTCCCGTGTCATTTGTGTATCTCACCAGCATCGTGCCATCAAGCAACTCTGGAGAGCCACGTGTGGAACTTACTGTAATTGAGGTCAGGGATGACCCTCCCTCATCTGGACAACTGCAATGCTTGACAGAATGCTTAGCCCAGAGTAGAAACTCGGTGAAGTTTAAAGACGGCAGGTACTGAGGCATCTGGCTATCCCAGCTACCCTGTGTGATACCATGGAAACCTAGATTTACAAATTAATGGCCAAAGGAAGAAAAAAGATTAAAATGCCATTATAATAAAGAGATGTAAAAGCTGGTTTGGAATTAGCATAGTCTCTGGAGGAGCTTTGGATTGGCAGGTAGAGGTCAGAGAGAAAATCATGTTTGAGCAGAGATCTCAGGGATGATCAGGAATTCACCAGGGGAAAGAAGGGAGAAAAGAGAATCCTCCAGAAAGAACAAAGACAAATGCTCAGAGGTGACAAGGGCTACAGTTACAATAATTCAGTGTGGTAGGAGCAGGGGTGATAGCTGGGAGGAGGAAGAAAACAAGGTTGGATGAAATAATAAACTCCAGGGAGGCAAACTCAAGAGCACCCTGTCACCGAAGTCCAGGCTTCTGGCACACCCCAGTATCTACCAGATTCCCCAGACCGAGCAAACAAACTGAAAGACGCAAAGGTCATGGATGGACCTAAGCAAAGAAAGATCCTACAGTCTTGGACAAATCGTGATAAGCATGAAGCAGAGGACTGGGAAGTAGCCATGGTGTGTGGAGGCCAGAGAAGGAAGAGCCAACTGTCTAGCTGAGAACATCTGCTCACCGCTGCAAAGGGAACAGAGCGAGGAGGAGCACAGTCACGCCCGGGAGCCTGGCGGCCAAGCAGTCGTCAACGTGGGATTCTCTTGTTCCTGCTCCTGCTCTCCTGATCAAATGCACAGCAGCAACACGATGTGCTCTCTGGGGCAGAGAAGGGTTCCAGCCATTGAGGGCCAAGGAGCGAATGAGAACATCTGCTCCGTGAAGCCACTTGAAAAGTAGTCTAATCGTTCGGGGAGAACATCTGGGGTGCACACCCCAGACCACCAGCGGTGCAGTAAGTGGAGACAGATTGGGGAAATTGAGGGAGACGAAGGAAGAACAGACGTGGAGGGTGCTATCACTCAAAGAGGAGTGACACCGGCTTGGGGAAGAGGTGTGGCCCCTCTGGTGAGGTCAGTCACCTGGGAAGCCTTTCCCACAAAGACCAGAGGTGAGTGGGACTCTCATCCTCTGAGGTCACTGGGAAGTCTCATGTGGCTCATGCCATGTGGGAAGCTATCCCCAGCTCTACAGGGTACTGAACACCAAATGCTGAACAGCTACCAGCAGAAGGGAGGGGGACGGCTTCCCTCACTCTTAGGAAGGAGCAGGAGGACAAGGAAGAAAGGACCCGCGATATTTTCTCAGAAGAGCAGAGAGGACTCCTGGAATATGGCAGGGCTCTCATTCCCTGTCTTTCATCTCCAGTCAAACCATTAACATGGGAAATTCAACTGGCCTGCGTGAGGTGGATCAGCACATCATAGGTTTTCTTCATTCTAACAAATTACTTGCATTTCTAGTTTTTTTTCCCCCCCCAGGACGGTACAAGTCTCTGAAGCCAGTCTAGAGAAATATCTTTTAGTGATTAAGGGTCATAGAGTTTTTCCATTTTTAAAGATCAAGCAGTTAAAAGAAAATGACTTAGAGGCAAACAAAATGTCCTGCGAGGTTGGTCAGAAGTAGAGGTTTGGCGAGAGTAGATTTCCTGATCTGAATTCTGAATTTCTTTCTATAAGCCCAGGATTTTAGGGACAAGCTAGGGAGACATTGCACGTCGATGTTCTAGGACAAAGTGTTTGCTTCAAACCTTGTGGCCAATCAGTGCGGAGAAAGGAGAGGGGCAGGTGGGAAGAAGAGAAAGGGGAAAAGATTCTTCTTGGGAAAGGAACTGGGACAAAGAGGGGCATGGCTGGTATTCCCCGACATATGAAAATGTTCTAGCCCATACACACTTTTGTGCTGCCACATCTCATTTCCAGAACTCCAAGGGTGAACAACAGGACATCTCCGTAAGCTGGCGTCCTCGTGCCGTAACAGAAAGCAATGCCTGCAAGACAAAGTTCTGGGCCTAAAAGCTGCTTGGTGAGGTGTAATCATTCAGTGCAGATTCTTGTTAGGGTCTTGGCACCTTTACAACAACTTTCTAAGCTCGGTGCTATCTCCCTCACTCTATGGAAACTGAAACTCAAGGAAGTCACATATCCAGTAATAGGAAAGTGAAAGCCATACGGGACAGCCAACCTTCTATGTCACAAGTGTTTTATGGGCCTAGGGGGGCATCAATCAAGGTTTATCAGAAAGGAAGAAACACTAGAATATAAATACTTATATAAAAAGAGATGTATGCAAGGAGATTTTCTGGAAATTGGCTCAAAGGATTGTGGAAGCTCTGAAGCCCCACAACAGGATGTCTATGAGCTGGAGACCCCTACGGGCAGCCTGGCTCCATCCAGATGCATAAGCCTGAGAACTCAGGGACCCGTGGGTGTCACCCCTGGAGCCCAAAGACTATAGAGCCTGGAGTTCTTGTGTCCAAGGGCAGGAGAAGCAGAGTGGCTCAACTCCTGGAGAAAGACCAGCCTGAGGTGTTTCGGTTCTTCCAGGTCTGGCTGGTTAGGGCTCGCCCACACCGAGGACTGATTTTCCCCATTGATCTCACTGAGACTCACATGCCAATCTCCTCTGAAAACACCCTCCTAGATACACCCCAAGAAAATGCTTTTTTCAGTTCTATAGGTATCCTTAATTCTGTCAAATGGATAACTAAACTTAACCATTACAAGGGTCTGTGACTGGAGTCAGCCAGGATGAGTTCATTGCATGTGGTTCATTATTACAGGAAGGCGGGCCCATGTCACATCTTATCGTGCTCCCCTGATTTTCCTACCCAATGTTTTATATTGGACAGGTCAAGTTAAAACAAAGGCAGCCAAAGGAAACAAGTCCCACAAGAAGATGTTCTGGCATGTGTCTGACATTGATTGGACACTACTCTCCTAGCTGGTGGTACAGACTCTGGGCATGGAGATAATGTGTAATCAGAACCATCAGTGGGAAGGAACAAAGTAGAAAGGAGGCCCACCACTAAGGGCTTGTGGGGAGTTCAGTCCCATCTGCAGAACCGCATCCTGAAGGAGCAGCACCAGACACCAGGTGGTGAGTCCGTGAAGAGCAGGCACCCGAGAGATCCAAGCCACGGCACAACACATCCTGACCCAGCGAAGGGCCATCTTGAAAGAGAATGTTGGGAACACGCTGAATTCATACTTCAACTTGCTTAACTAAAGCATGGGACTTCTGCCTAGGCATGCACAGCTTTAAAGGAGGTCCATTTGGAGCAGGAAGGGAAAAGAATTAGCGGACTACAAGAGCAGGCTATGCCAGGCAACCCAGGCCAACAGGGAGAGGCAGCTGGCACCCTGGAGAGCAGAGGCCACTAGAGATGAGGACTCGAGGCCTTGGGAGACAGCAGGCAAAGGAGTGAGAGGCCTGCAGTAAGGGGAAATTAGCGATGGAGAGACTCACACAGGACAGTGTAAGCATCCCAACTCAGCTGCTTTACCTGGGTTTAACTCATTCCCACAAACCTGTTACTCAGCAAATGTCCAGACAATGGGAGTCTATAGTCATTTATTTTAAAAGAGAATCATTATAGCCAGGCATGGTGGCACACGTCTTTAATCCCAGCACTCAGGAGGCTGAGGTAGGAGGAGCGTTGTGAGTTCAAGGCCAGCTTGGACTACAACGCAAGTGCAAGGTTGACCTGAGCTACACAGTGCGACCCTGCTTCATAAAACTAAGCCTGGGAGTTTGGCTCAGTGACTTAAGTGCCTGTCTGGCAGGTACGAGGTGGTGAGTTCAATTCCCGGTGCCACAAAAAAAAAAAAAAAAAGAGAGAGAGAGAGAATCATTATAATAATATGTTCATAGTACTGTTTTAAACTCCAGTTACCTTATATGTCATTAAACAGTCCTAGGACAATCCACTATGCATAACATAAATCAGCAGAACACTAATAATTTTCCCATTTTCTCATGCATAAAGAAAAATTAAACACATGGTAGATAAAGGACCAAATGATGGTAAACACATGTCTCAGGCAGTCACCTCTCTCAACGTTCTTTATACTTTCCAACCTTTCTGCCAATGAATGGACTTTCCAAAGCCTCTCGGGCACACCAACCCTCTCCTCAGGTTTTTCCACTTTCTTAGAAGACAGCATCACTTAGCTGGGGGGAAATGACCGTGATAATGCATAACAGGCTTACAGAATGCGATGCCGCTGTATTACAAAAGAGCTGAGGAACAACCGGAGCTCACCTGGCTGTTCTCTCACCTGTCAGCACGTCCAGGCGAAGCAATTTTCCTGGCAGTTGCACACTGACACACTTTTGGATTTCGTTTTCTGGTCAATTTTTGAGTCAGGAGAGTTCAGGTAGAGAAAGATTTCCAGAGGAGATATGGTCTTCAAGACAAGAGGAGTAGGTAATACTGATTTGCAGTGTTTGTGCTTTTCATCTGTGCCAAGCATATTAAGAAATTACAAATCCCATCATCGTGCTCCAGAGAGAGTCAAGTCAGTTTGTAAAGCGCAGAGTGGTTTTATTTCAAGATAAAAGTGAGTCTTTTCAGCCAAACAGGACAGTAGCATCCAAGAGGCAACCTCCAAACATTCAAACTTTAGTGGAATTACTGATCCTGGAGTTTTACACTTTACTGCCTCCATTTTACAAGTGGTGTCTTGGTTACTTTTCTCTGGTTGCTGAGACAAAATACCCGACATCCAAAATGAAGGAAGGAAAGGTTTATTTAGCTCACAGTTTGTGGAGGTTTCAGTTCATAATCAGCTGGCTCCAAGGCAGGGTGGTATGACCCAGGGGCAACACTTCAAGGTGGCAGAAGACAGCAAAAGCAGCAAAAGCGAAAGAGGGGAGAGCAAGCCTCTTCCTCCCTTGTATTGTAATCAGGCTCTTCTCCCTGCAAACCAGGGCATAGGTGTGGCACTCACAAAGTCTCCACGCCCTCCTCTTGCATAGCCTCAGGAAGTTTACAAAGTAAGGAGCCTGGCTCCCTACTGAGTCACTTAAACTTCTCAACTTCTCAAGTTGACACAATATATCAGCCATAACAGGTGGAAAAATAAAGGTCTGATTTAAACATCAAAGCCTAGATTGGAAGCAAGATCTGTCATGATCTAAATGTGAGCCTGGATTCTGAACCCCCTGAAAACAATATAACTCTAACTCCAGGTAAGTAAAAAGCACTGGATGTCCATAGATGAGTTTACTTAAAGTTGAATGATGGAAGGCATCTACTGAGTTAGGAACTGGTCAGTTTTTCAGTAAAAAGCCAAGTAATAAAGAATTTGGACAGTGGACTGTATACTCTATGGTGTGAGTCCTTTATCTTTGCAGTCTGAAGCCACAGACAATGCATACACAAATGATCACGGCTGAGACCCGGTGAAATCATATTCACAGAAACAGGTGGAGAATTGGACTTGACCTTTGAACTATAGTTTGCTGACTTCTGTTTTCAAGTAAAAAGAAAAAATTCTCCAAATACCCATGAATTTGTTTCAGGATTCTCAGAACTTATTGACTAGCCTTTTAAAAATTCTGACTTAAACATATTTTTTCAAAATTATCTTTGATAAGTAAACAACTGAAACATTTAATTGCATATGTGTGTGTGTGTATGTGTGTGTGGTCATTTGAAACACCTTTACATTTCTGAATTTGAGGTCAAAACACAAAAATGAAGTCTATGTACTTCAATCATCGTTGAACAATTGTTTACCTGTCCTCTTCCCAAAAATATAAACCAAAAGCCCCCAAATATCGCTTCCTGTTTTCCTTTCCTAATGCAGTGTTTATTAGTACAACTCTGCAGGACATACTGAGCGCATTCCTCGTGGGGTCCACGTATGCAGTAACACATCTTCATTCTTCCATCCCTGTCCACTGCCCTCCCTCCTTCCTGCCATCTCTTGGTCCCCTTCCGTTTTGCAAAGTATCGATCTCCTTGTTTCTTCTTATCAATCTCATCATCTGCTGTTTTGCTTCTTTAACTTTTCTGAGTGTTGGCCAGCCCGACCTCACCTGACTGGTGTTTGTGGGGTGGCTGGCATCTTCCTACCCAGGCACCTGGACAAAACTCCTCCTGCCCTCTTTCCTCCTGAAGCGACTGTGTTCCCGTCCCCAGTCTGGTGACAGACACGGAGACAATGAGCTTCACGTGACCTCAGAGGTCTGCACGCTGCTCCACGCCCCCGGGGCTGCGCCCACAGCTCTGGCAAAAATGCGTGAGGAGAACAAAGAGATGGCAATGAGAAGTGGATGATTATTCTTTCAAAGCCTCTGAAAGTTCAGCTAGAGGCGAGTTCAGATCCTGAGGTTCCTTTTGAATTCTATGAAGTCAACGAGAGATTCGTTAGGCTGTTAGATGCATCGAAAAACAGGCCCGTTAAAATGCCAAATTTATAGCATAGGGTTGTTATTTTTCTCATAATGTCTGCCGGATCTACAGTGGTGTCTCCTTTAATTTCCATCTTGGGTAATTTATGGGTCATCTTTCTTTCTTCGGTCATTCTACACAAAGGTTTATTAACGTTACTTTGTTTCATTTATTTTTCTATTTCCCACTTTGTTATAATTTTATGCTTTTTATCATTTCCTTTGTTTTGTTCGAGTTTAATTTTGCTCTATTTCTAAATTTTTAAGGTACAGGCTTATATGGTCTATTGTTCTTTTATAATATGAGTACTTAATACTAATGAAACACTAGTTACTTAATACTACAAATTTCCCTTTATGCATTGCTTTAGCTTCCTGCCACAAATTTTGAAATATTGTTCTTTTATTGACACTCAAGTTCAAAAGCATTCTCCCAGTTTCTTTTCTGTTTTCTTTTTTCAAAATTTTTAAAATTTTATTTTAAACAGTGTATAACAGAATAAAACCAATCAAAAAAAAAAAACCAGTATAAGAGATACAGGACTTCAAAACATTATAAAATCACCAGTCGTTTCCATAATGCCTTTTGATGTCTTCAAAATAGTTGCAGATAGCTTCAGACACAGTAAAAATCAAACAGAACAAAATAGAATAGAAATAGTAAAAACAAAATAATGAATGCAATAAAGGATTTCAAAGCAAGCCAACAGTAAATTCAAAATTGCTACCATAATATATCTTGGTATCCTTGAAATATCTTCTTCTGCCATGGGATTTAACATAATCAAACAAAACAAAAGAGAATAAAACCCAACACAACAAAACAATGGAAATGACATAGGACCTCAAAACAGACCATAGGGAATCAACAATGGCTGCAACCCTCAGAAGGAGCCTGCCCCCACAGATGTCACACTGTGCACCAATATCCTCTGAACCTATGATCAGATCACCGGCCCTAGACCTGTAATGTTAGTGAAACACCAAAGCACCACAGGCATCCAATTGCATTTCACCTCAATAGCTATCATCAACACGGTCTGTGTTTCTCCAGATAAGTCAGTTGCTTACAGGGGAGGCTAGTGTGTGTGTGTGGGGGTACTTCTTGTTTGCCAGCCCACACTGGAAGAAGCTGGGGTCTGGCTGTTTTCAGTCCAGCTGCAGTCTGAGCATGGCACTGGTTCCCAGACTGGGCTTGTTTGCTGCTGTGGCCATTGTTCTCTCTAACCCCAGTCTGCGAATGGCTCCCAGTTTCTTTTCAATCTTTCCATTTAACCTGCAGATTATTTAGAAATGTGTCATTTGATTTTCAAATATTTATAAAGTTTGCTGATATTCATATGTTATTCAGTTCCTTTTTAATTATTTTATGGTCAGAAAACTTGAACTGTATCTTTAGGTACTTTTAAATTTTATTAAATTGTTGTTCCTACCCCCTACCATGGTCCAGAAAGGGTCTATTTTGGAGACTGTTACATGTGCAGCTTAAAAGAATGTGTTTTCCATTTCTGTTTGGTAGATTGTTTTAGAAATGTCAGTCAAATCAAGTTGATTGGTGGTATTCAAGCCCACTATGTTTTTGCTAATTTTCTTCTCAATTTCTCATTAATACCAAGAAAGGAAGTATTAGAGCTTCCTATACTTGTGGATTTACCTGTTTTTTCCTTTATTGTACTAGCAGGTTCTGCTTAATGTTTTGAATTTCTGTTTTTAGATATTGACACATTGAGAATTATGTCTTCTTGGTGAATCATTTTTTCATTATATAATTTTACAGTGCATCCCTGATAATTTTCTTGTAGTAATTTGTTGCATTAAATGTTTATTTAAAATTTTGATTAGTAGTAAAATCTTATTTTAGAAAAAACAATAAGTAATATAAGCTACTGTCTTAGGAAATTTGAAATAGAAGAGCAAATTAAACTCAAATATAAACTCTACTGTGTCTAATACTAATATATTCACTCCAGTTTGATTTACTTGTTTTCTGTTTGTCTCCTCTAATAGTTTCTTCTCTTTTCATGCTTTTTGATCCTTTTAATTTTTTATTGTTGCATTTTAATTTTTCTACTCTTCTGGGTTATGTCTTTTCATTTTATTTTTATAGTAGTTGTCCTCTGGGTCATAACACTCATGTCTAAAAGTCCGCCATACACTTAAGAATTAATATTTTACCACCTCTGGTAAAATGTAGAAGACTTGCAACCAAACAGATCCCTTTGCTCTCCCCATAGGTTCTACTGCCCTGTGTCACATTTATACATATCTCATGTCTCTTTAGACACTGTTAACGATTTTCCCTTCAGTAGTCATGCAAATTTTTAGAGAAATTAAGAGGGGGGGAAAGTCCATTATGCTCACCACTTCTGCTGCTCTTTCTCCATCTGGGAAGTTTTGAGTCCCTGGTTCAAGTCTGGAGGTCATCATTTACATTGGTGTCCCCACAGAGGTGCTGGTGACAACGGTGCTCCAAGTCCCTTCCTCTGAGAAAGCTTTCATTTTGCTCTCACTCTGCAAGGACATTTTGGCTGGATACTGAACTCTTGCTCATGGTTTTCTCTTTCAGCACTTTAAAGATGCATCCCACACCTCGTGTCCAGTCTCCCCTGGCCTCTGTGGTTTCTGATCTGAAAGCCAATTATTGGAACTGCTGTTCTCCAAACCTTTGTATTTTAAAGCCACTGAATTTGAAGTGCATTGTTAAATAGCCACGGATAACAGAAGGACCCTCGCCCTGCTCATCTGGACCTCCTTTAGGTTTTTGAGAGACACCACTGTCCTCCACAGGGGACCTAGTCCCTATCGCCCCTCTAAGTGGGCACTGCGCCTCAAGACACACACAACTCCACTGTCCACTACCAAGCATGTCAGGTGCGGCTTCCTCCTCCTGACCTAGGCTCTTTCCCCCTCCTGAAGGAGCTCCCAGACCTCAGCTCTGTGACCCCCAAGTCTCAATCAAAGGCCCTCCTTTACACACCAGTACCCCAAACCATCCTTTCCCTGTCATAATAGCCCTTTAGAAGGAAATGAGTCTGGTGTGAGCACTCGCTGTGCACAAGGCCCTGCTGAAAATGGTTGACACGAATGTGCAAAATGCCCGTGATTGCCTCTGTTTCTCCAGGGGAGGACCCTGAAAAGCAGAATGGCTAAGTGACTTCCCCGCAATCACAGAGGCCCCCGAGTAGTGGCTGAGCCAAAGTTTGACCTGGTCTGTCTGACTTCAGAGCTATGTCCTTAGCCACAACACGAAGCTCCCTCTAACGTACCCACTGTGCTATAACTACTTAAAAACCATTTCGTGCAGCCAGCAACAGCCATGTAATGGAGAAAAACATGCCTGTCTTTTTCACTGCTGTTATCCTCGATACTTAGTCCAATCCATGGCACATGGGTGGTAATCAGTACACACTGGTGGCATGACATAACACTCCGAGTTTTATTTCCCGTGCATGTTGCCTCTATAGTGTGAACTTCCGGAGGGTAGGGACCTTCAATTTTCATCCACCCATCTCTACCATATTCAGAAATATCATGGATACTCAACAAATATTAAATAAGTACATAAGTGTTGAGTGAAGAGATAATATATGTAGTACAAAGGGTTAACATGTTTTATAGATTTAAAAAGTGCACAGATCCCAGGTAAGGCAGCCAATATCAGTGGAAGGCAATTATAAGTGAAGTAAAGACAACCAGGGGCCAGAACTTCTGGAATTGGCTTCCTGTCAAAGATTATAAAACTTACCAGTAATCCAAGAAGAGGGTTTTAAATTAAGAAGATGCTATTTTAGTCTCCTAAATTATCACATTGAAATTAATGACACGTGAGGGTATGGTGACATGATTTTCATGCTTGTGGAAATTTAAATTGGCACCGTTGTACCAAGGGTCATTAAATACATATGCACACCAGTGACTTTAATCTCTTCCATGATCATCTATTTATAAAGTTATAATGAGGATAGTGGACAAAGATTTAGATGTTGGGCTGAGGATTTAGCTCAGTGGTTTAAGCACCTGCCTGGCAAGTGTGAGGTTGTGAGTTCAATCCCCAGTACCAAACAAAAAGAAAGATTTGTCAGTTAATATGGTAAAAAGATCAGAATCAATTGAAATTATATCACCATTCCCTTTTTGTTTAGGAAGATATGGAGACACGTTCACTGAACATTTGCCCAGATTTTTAAAAGCCTAAAAAAAATTCTAAACATTAACAGTGATTAGCTCTAGGTGATAGAATTATGAGTGATTTGAATTTTTATTTTTATATTTCACTGTGTTTTCCAAATTTATAGCCATTGGCATGCTTTTTTTCCCCTTAATCAGATGAAAACAATAAATGTTACTGAAAAACTGCAAACTAAGTTGCAGCTGACCGCACAGCCCATCATAAATAAACAAGCTGGAGGGAGCCGTTTCCAGAAAACAGACGTAATAACTGACAGGGAGGTGGGGAAGCAGTCAAGCCAAAAGCTCTTCTCCTCCTGCAAAGCAGAGATTATGTTGCTAAAGGACACCCTGGGAAAAGAGTAGAGGCATCAAGGAACACGAGGATCCAGCAGTCGTTGGAAGGAGAACGTATAGGTTTACATCTGCCTATTAAATATGTCTTGGAGGAAACTTGAAAGCAAATGAATCCCAGCTCTGCAGTGGTCTGAGTGAGTGAGCTGCCAACCCAGAGCTGAGCCAATGCAAGCTTTGGACCCTTGACTTGAGGCTCTTAGTGGGAAGGAACTGGAGACCTAAAACTCCGATTCCCAGCCCACACCTCTCCCCTCTGCTTGGCCCTCTCTCTGCTCGGGACCTGCTTGGTTGATGGTTCCAGGCTGTTGGGCTTTTTCCTCAAAGCCCTGCTCGTGCCTGGTCACCAGGACTGTGTGGGGATGATGTGAGAGCTCCTTCTGGCTGTCTAAGTGTGTCCTTGAATTGTCACGCAAGAAGCTCACAAGTCATCCACCAAAGCCTGAAGAGTACAGAGAAGCCTGGATTTCACTTCACCATGGCCCTACATTGCCTTGCCTGCCTGGACAGACTTCTTCCCAGAGACACTGTGAGAACAAGGCCGAACATTTCTCATTTGGTTTTGGTGCCAACCTTGGCGACCGTATTTTTATCCAAGTGACCAATAAATGTTCATTGATTTACTGGTTGATGGTTTCTCATTCTTCAGAGTAGGTGGCAAATGCAGTTATTCTGCCAGTGTTACCATTCGTCACCCAACACCATTAGTAGACAATTAAAGTCAGGTGTAATACTTCTCCTGAAGTGCAGAAGGGACCCCACCGAGATCCCCCATTACTGCAGACACTGCCAGTGTATTAGCGCATGAAAGTTGTCCATTTGCTGCTCTCTCTACAGGATGAAGTCCAGCCTGGAACCCAACTGCCTGGCCAGCACACGGCCCCTGCCCATATGTGCAACTCCAAGCCGTCGTTGCTTTGTCCTGCCTCTCAGTCCCCAAGTCAGGCCACCCTTTTTCTTTTCTCTCCACAATATTTGGCTGTTAGTTCAGTTACAGCATTTACTTAACTCAGCCTTGAAATCATGGCATTGCTCACAATGGCGTTAGTCTTTGAGAATCATAATTAATTCCTTAAGCATCAAATCTTTTCATCTCCTCATTACAGAAGGGCAGGGATTGTGTATGTCTTCCCTGGCCCTGCAACTTCAGTACCTAGTTTGGTACCCAGTACAAGTACCTGCCTGGTAAATGTTTATAAAATGAGCAAATGATGTCCATGCATTGAAAAGTATATAATTGCCAAGAGATACAGTGAGTTAATATTTTCTCATGCATTTGCATTTCAGAAATTACATCACACTGACATATCTTTGAAAGAAAAATAATCAAGTTTGGAATTATAGTAAAACTTACCTTTAAGGGGATTTTCTGATCATTAAAGTGTTTAACACAGTTAAGTTTATAGAAGTTATTCAGAGATGACTAACATCCAAAAGCTTCGAAGACAATAAAACAAACTCAATGCTAGACTTAAATTGAACATGATTTCAATTTTCTTTGATGATTCAGAAAGTACCCCATGACCAAGTAATACCCTGGGGCCATCATTATGCATCAATTACTCTTCCCAGCAATAATTGTTAATAGAAATTTCTGGTAGTTAAATGCCAAATTAACAGGCTGTTCCTGCCTTTGGAGCCCATGTGCATACAGATACTGCCAGACCGAGGCTGAATGAAATTTTTTTTATTTGACTGCTTTTAGAGTTTTCCCAATAGAGTAATTTAAACCCTAATTGCGTTTGGGGGAATTTCATTTGATAGCCAGCATGGTCAGTTTCTATACCCGTCTCCAAAAAGTAAGATGTCATTGATTAAGCCCATTACATTGGCATTGGTTAGTAATCGCAAGCTCTGCTTTTTTATGACCATGTGTGGCCTTAAGAAAATCACTTAGCTTCTCTCTTGAAAAGCTATGGTTTAATAATTTTAGATTTTAATTATTGCTATTATAATTCTCATAATAAATATCTCCTTAACTTTTAATAGGGATAATAATAGTACCTACATTGTAGTAGTACTGAAGGGTTACACACATTGGAAACACTTGTCAGATCACAGTTGTTCAGTTAGAACAGAACTGTTATGATTATGAGGTTTATTCTCTGCTCACCATTGAACACAACTTCCACCAAGAAGCATCATCCTGTACCCACCCAGGGACTCTTCTATGTATTCATTCAATTTACTCAGCATTGGTTTTGAATATGCACTGTGTGCCAGTCCCTGAATGAGGCATGAGAGAAAACCGAGATAAAAGGAACTCAGCATCTCCTGTTCTAATGAGAGAGGCAAGCACCCAACCAGACACCTGTCAAGCAATGTGCACATCCACTAGCCGGCAAAGGCAGGATGGATGGGGCTTGGGGATATCCTTCTTCGGGAAGTGACACCTCTAAAGAGCAATACGGGGTTGTGGGGAGTGGAGGGGAGGAGTAATGAGTGGCTACTGGGAAAAGGGCACTTCAAGTAGGAGGAACCCTTACAAACAGAGAAGCAAGAAAGAATACAGGTTTGTTTGGGGAGCATAAGGATTTCAAATGGCGTGGAATTGCTGGAAGATACTGCCATGACTCATGCGGCTCCTGAGGTTCTTGGGGTGAAGGACCACCAGAGGATGAGAAAAATAAAGAGACAAAGCTGGGGTCAGGTGGAGCCCTTACTCTCCTGATGGGAGGAAAGGAACTGCTCAACCAATGCTGCATGTTTATTTATATACAGGGAAGGATGATGTCAATTTCAGCCCCTCTGCCTAGCAACCCATTGCTTGGATTGTCTGGGAACTTGGTGTTTTTCTGGGCTGTAGCAATTTCTTCACCTGGTTGACCCAGGTGCTCTTTGTTACTTTGGTAGGGTCATGTCTGGGTCATGCCCTAGGTCAATTTCCAGCTTCAAGGGCTCCCAACAAGATACAACACAAGGCAAGGAGAGGTAAGTGATAAGATGGGAATGGCTGGCAGGGACCAGAGCACAGAGGATCGTTTAGCTCACGAGCCATGAAAATTTTAGAGACTGAAACCAAAGACGTTACCTCCCACTGCAGTCCTGTCAGAGTGCTCCTGTCCTCTGACATGGTTCCCAGGACAGTGGAAGGTTGAACTATGGCAGATGCCCAAGGCAGGAGGCACAGAAAGCAGCTTTCTCCTAGAGAAATGCAGGACGTCTTTGAGAATGGATTGAGTTCGGATTAAACCTCTTAAGGATCAAAGATTCCAAAAATGTTCATTTGATCTGGACTGCCTCACTTTTTTCCAAGTGAGGCACCAAAACTGGTCGGACAGGTAAGCCTATGTGGACGGTGAGTCTCTAGATCTTTGGGGGAGTTCATAGGAGACCCCTTGCTCCATGGAAGCTGTGTATTCTGGCCTTAGTCCTTGCATCTCAGTTGTGCTTAAAGACCACCATAGTCTCCTGGGCATAGAATACGGTCGGTGGGAATGGAAAGCTCTCTGCTTACAGACTATTAAGAGTCTTACCCTCACAGGTGCCTCGCAGGCTCATGACCCGTGGCTCGTAGCCTTGTATTCCAAGAAGTTCAGGATCCCTGTGGCTCAGCCAAGTTTGGACATTAATGTCCCAAAATCAGCAAATAAACGTTGTACTATAGCCAAGGCAGCAGCAGCTGCTTCTGAGAATGTAACGGGGTAAAAAGGGGACACAGCAGCTCTGCTAAATCTTCTTTCTCCATGAAGCAAAAGAATTCAATCCCCAATGCTGATTTTTAAAAGTGATCAGTAACCCTTAAAATTTATCTATCTATCTATCTATCTATCTATCCATTGTTTTTGCAAAGCTGTGTAGAGAACTGAGTTATTAATGATTTCAGACAAAAGTCTTTTTAAAACATTCACCTAAACTGTTTGGATAACTGAGATGAAACATCACTCACTGTTGAACTGTCTGAAATTCTCCACCTCACTCGGTTGTATAGACACAGTTCTGAATTATATTCACCCCCAAAGAAAATACCAGAAATGCTGATTTGAGAAAAGAGCTTGACATTTGAGGGAAGGAATGAGCCTCCTCAAAGCATTCCAAGATTTTTTTTTTTAAAAAAGTTGCCTCAGAAAAATCAACAAGAAAGAAAAGGGTGATTTGAAACATTTTTAAGTTGACTGTCACTCCTTAGCCTGTACAGATGCGCCCATCTGCATAGAGTAGAAATATGCTCTTTCCAACTTACAGCAGACCACCTGCGGGGCTGCATTTAAATCCCATTCAATCCAGAAGAATGTGTGCTATACACCTGCCAACACATCAGTAATGGATTCGGTCACTCGGGCCTGGAGTAGGAAAGTCATCCAAAGTGAGACAAGGATGTGGCCTTTGAAGGTGGCCGTCACAGTGTGCTAAGGATCTCAGAAGAAGCCAGGACACAGATGGATCTGGATTTTCAAAGGACAGATAATTCAGTGATTGAGTGAAAATAGCTCAAAGACTGTAGGCATGAAGTTAGATTGTAATCATTCTCCCCTTCACGGTCTTGAGTCACTCATCCATCTCAATGTCTCAGTAAAATTTCAAAGTCCTAGCCCATACATCACCTGTGGACAGCTGTTCAGCATTGAGAAGGAATCACCAGGGTTCAAGTTATCTGATTTTCTTATCCTTTTTCTGTGATCCAGCTGCCCCAGTAAAAAGCCCACTCTCCCATAAGCAGACATGCACTCCAGATAGTACTAAGTGTTGTAATTCATTTGAAGCATATTTATAGATTTTTACCAAAGTATAATTCTATTTTTTCATCTAATCTCTACAGGATCAGTTAGACTGGGCTTCCATATGCTTGGAATTTCCACAGTTCTCTTTACATAAAGCCTTGGTTCTCTTAGTGTATAATGAATTAGTCTTCTGAGGTTGAGTTTCTCCAATCAAACTGGAATTTCCTGGAAGGCAAAGATTAGAATTCATCCTTTCCTTGTAACCTCCATACCAAGGCACTGATAAGGAAGAGCTCAATGAAAATAGGATATGAATTGATTGATACAAGGAGAAACACGATTGCTGGTTTAGGGTTGATCCAATCAGTTAATTCAAAAGACAAAAGATTTAACAATGCTCTTTGTAACTGAGGGGAGTTGGCATTTGGGGGTTAATTACACATCCTCAGTGTATAAAACACTTGGCTAGGAAGTCACAGTATCTCTGCACACCCCCCCCCATGGGGTTAATACTCTATACTCACACATCACAATAGAAAGATCTAAAGTTGAATCAGAGATCAACTTCTAGGACATGAATATAAGGGCAGCTACAAAGATCAATTTATATTTTTTGTCCTCTTTGGCTCATTTCACCATGAGAACACAAGGCTGAAGTCCCCAAAGGAATCCAAAAGATCACCAAGCTAATCAACAAAGCAGAACTGGCTTGGTACGTATAAGGGGATACATCCTGGGGAGTTTTGCAAAGCTTAAATATATGGAGTAAGTCACTCTGGTGATTTCAAAGAGGCCAAGGGAAACAAATGAGGCTTTATTTGGGGTTATATAAAATGAGCCCATGTCAGAGACATAAATCACTGGGGGAAAATGTTTCAAATCCAAGGTAAACCATAGCTAAATGTTCTCTGTCTGGACAGCTCGCCCTCCAGAAAAGCTGAATTTACACAAGGTCAAATGGAGACCAAGGTCAGAGGCAGGACTGGGAATAAAACCCTTAATTCCCAATTTGCTTCAAACCCGAGATGAGTGCTACATTCAAGGCTAAAACAAGCATTATATCAGAAGTACGTCAGCCTTGAATAAAACAAACCAAGTTCACTGGAATCACGGAAATCCTATCTTTAAACAACTTGGTTTTAGTAAAGGTCTTTCATGGGAACAGCTTGCCAACCCAGCAGAGATATTGAGCAATGTGTGGATGCCTTGTGTGCTACTGGGGATACAAAGTACTTTCACGTGTAGGGTCCCACTGGAGCTTCAGTGTTGCTCCAGGCAGTGTACAGGGCAGGAAATATCACTTCTGAGTGTGGACAATACCAGGGCCATGAAAGTTTAAAGTTTCTGAAATCTATTGGCTAACAAGGGATAGTGCTAAGACTGAGTCTGTGAGACTCTTTAGCCCTCCCATGTCTCTTTCAGTAAATGACCCACTGACTCTTGTCCTCAGTTGGTGTGGACTACTGCAGGAGAGATCATGGGAGTACAAAAGAAGAACCACTGTCCTTGAGAATCCAAAAGAGATACACTTTTCCCAGTGAAAAAGATATGGCTGATGGTGAATTGTAGGATCCCAACAATTAAAGATGCATCCCAATATGAAATGTTGAGATATGAAAAAACAAAACAAAACAAAAAGATGTACCTCTCAGAATTCACACACTAGAGTAACACAAGACAGCTCATGACATCTAGTAGCCTAGTCAGTACTGATGTCTCATTAGTCTTTAGGACGTCAGAATCATCTAGACAGGAACAAAGTGGACTAGCACTTATGTGGAAAATGAACTCACTGCCATATCCTTATAGGGCTTTATGGACTGGAGCAGCATGGGACAGGCTGTTTTCTATATAAGACATGTCTGCTATCTTCTGAGGTAGGTGATGTGTAAACCATCGCTTAGGATCCACTTCAGGGGACTTTAAACCAATCAGTGTTTCTTCGTGTTCATACAGAACACCAACATTGAATGCAATTCAACTTTTGAGTAACAGAGGGAAATGGATTTAATGCTGTGCTCAGACATTTGTAGATACTACCTGAAGCTCTCCAGGACAGAAGATACCAAAACATAAATATAATTTTTAAAAAGAATCTTGAAAATTTCTCATATGAAATAAACCATGTTGGTCTCAAAAAGATCATATCAATCCTATGATCCTTTAGGCTACTCAGAAAATGTGTCTTCTTAACAGCCCCTTTGCTAAGAAATACAAGGAAAGGGGATAGGGGCCCTGCCTTTATGAAGAATGGAACTCAGAAATAGCAGAAGTAAGAAAAATACAGCACTTTGATCAAATAAGAGGACAATTAAGGAACACCTTTCCTGAATGAAGACAAATGAGCATTCAAGGTATCATTTAACTATATAGTTTCAGTAACAGGAATCTTCATCATGTCTCAGAAATAGTCATTCTATGGTCAAATAATTTTGGGAAATTTGAATATTATAGGCTCTCCTAAAGGGTCACAACACACATCAGTATATTAAAGGCATTGAGGAGACAGTATGGAGATGTATTTCATTTTAACAGCATCTAAAATTGACAGAATTGGGACTCAAACCAGGTCTAGCTTTGAAATTCACATTCTTAATCACTGCTCAATGTTCTAAACAAATATTTTTCTCTCTTTTTAATTTTGAAATGCCTAAATTATACATAAAAAAAATAATAAGAGAACTACATCCATGTGCCAATGACAGAAATTAGCAAATATTAACATTTTTCATGCTTGTTTCTTATTTTTACATTAAAAAAGAGAATGAGAATACTACAATAAAGAGGAGATCCTCACCCCCTCACTCCATCTTGGTTACTTTTCTCTCATTGCTGAGACAAAATACCCGACACCCAAAGTTAAAGAGGGAAAAGTTTATTAGCTCACCATTCATAGAAGTTTCAGTCCATAATCACCTGGCTCCAAGGCAGGGTGGCATGGCAGAGGGGCAACAGTTCTAGGCAGCAGAAGGCAACAAAAGCATAAAAGTTTGGGGGAACAAGCTTCTTCTCCTCCTTTATGTTGTATGTAGGTTATCTGCCCTCGGGTAGGTGTAGCACTCACACCATCTCCCTGCCCTCCTCTTGCACAGGCTGAGGTTGTTTACAAAGTGAGGACCCTGGCCCCTGCTGAGTCACTTAGGTAAGCTTCTAGACTTCTCAAGTTGACACAATTACATTACCCCCCTTAAGACTCCCTTGCGTCCTTCTCAGAAGCAAATGCCACACTGAAATGGATATGCATTCCCTTAATTGATGTTTCTCTATGTTATAACAAATATATGTTTGCAAACAGTATCTAACATTCTACATTTGAAACATTGTATAAATATTATCAAAATATATATCTTACTCTAACATTTTCACTCTCGTTCAATATCACATTTCTGAAAGCCAACCCTTTATTTTAACTGTTATATAACACTTCATCCTATGACAAGAATGGCATTATTTATTCTTCTACAAACAGACCTTTAGTCATTTCCAATTTTGCTATTACCAAAAGATACTGAAATAAACATTCGTGTTCTTGTGTCCTTGTGCACCTGTAGGGAGATCTCCTAGGGTATATACCCAGATGCAGAGCTGGTAGGTCATATATTTAGCATATTTTCAATCTTGCAGGAAATTGCCAAATTACTCTCAAATGACCTTCCTATCCTTTTCCTATTTAGTGTACACACTCTCCCAAAGCACAAGACGCTAAGAGGAAAGTTAACAAGGTTGTACAAAAAGAACCAGCAAACCCAAGTTTCAAGTTCTAACAGTTGTCTTCCAGCAGTCCTTGAAAAGTTTTTAGTCTTAGTTTTCTTAAGCATAAAATGGAGATGATAATATTCTGCTGGACTTACTCACCGGGCAAACACAAGTAAAGTGTGAAAGAGAATGTTCCCTGTAAACCAAGAGGTGCTCGGTCATGTTCTTGTGGTTGAGGTGTAAAATATCCCCCCAAAGTCTCATGTGTTCAGACCTGGGGCTTTTGGAAGGTAACAGGATCACGGGGGTCCCTATACGCCTCAGTGGGTTCATCCATACATGAATTTATGATTGAATATGTTGTTAGAAAATGGAGCCTGGTTGGAGGTGGGTCACTAAGCGTATGAGTTGGAAAGGTGTATTCTTGCCCCTGGCTCCTTCAGTCTCGTTTCCTGCTTCCTAGATGCCATGCTACGAGCACCTTTATTCGGCCACACTTTCCCACTATGATGCCTCTGCCTTGGATCCACCTGACCATAGACTGAATCCCCCACAACTGTGAGCCAAATTAAATTCCTCCTCCTTTAAATTGTTCTTGTTGGGTATTTTTTCCCAGCAATGGGAAAGCTGACTAACACACACTTTTATTAGTTTGTGAGTGATCTCACATATCTAAGTCTGTGCTATCTATTAGATAGTGGGCATTAAATAAAGACTAAGCTCCCACACAACAGAAGATGGACATTATTAATTATATTTAATTTTTTTCAGTCTTTTGACTGTCACAGTGCTAAGCACTTTATAGACACCTCCCAGTGATTTCCAATTGTAAAATTCACTTGTCAAAAGCATTGTTTGAAATCCCAAACAAATTTTATACAACAACACTATGTTCAGGTCATCTGGAGTCATGCTTGCTTGCCTATACAGAGTTTAAGATGAAGGTGACCCACATATACAGAGCACCAGCTACACACAACAGAAGTTGTACTAAATAATGTTATATAAAGCACACAATATATTCTCCCTAACAACCCAGTGTTGTAATGTTTTAGTAATCCTATTTCATTAATAGGAGACTAGAAGCATAACAAACCTGAGATCATGATAAAAAATAGTCATAATTTGAAGCCAGGACTGGTGTTATACATTTTTTTTTACCACCTTGCAAGGACGTGCAGTGCTACTACCTCACCACTTCTAATTCTGAGTTTATAGGAAAATAAATGCCAATCAGAGGCAAGAATAAGTGGTAAAACCTCTGAGAGTATGTTTGTCCCCAGACAGAGCCACTTCAATCCTCCACTAACTCATGAGCAGTGAATGTAGTTATTCAAGTGCTGGTTCTCTTTCCAGCAGTGATCTCAGAAACATAGGTAGACCAAAGGAACTACAAAGGAAAGCATGTTTCCCTGGGATTAGAGACAGAGCTATTTCTCAAACCTGTCATATCAGAGGAACCATTCCCATAATGTCTAACATCTGTGTAGCTCTTCATCACTTACATACAGAAGGTATCCACAAAATGCAGATAGATGAAAGGGAACTTGATATATGGTGATTGGGACCTTAGAGACAGTTTTCCTTACTTTTCCAAATAAATACTCATAATTCAGAGTGCGTGTCTTCACTACATAAATTGTTGTAAACAAAAAGTCTGAGACAAGTATTGAAGTCAAGCATAAAAACCAGATTCCTTGAAAGACAAAGTCCCTTTGTATCAAATGATCTCAACCAGTTTTAAAACTTCAAATTTTCTTCGAAGCAGTAATAACTAATTTGCATAAGTAATAGGAAGAAAATTCTCAAGTGCATCAGCAATAAAAACCATAAGCTATCTATTAATAAAATTATTGCAAAAAAGGTTATAGACCAAATCAAGTATGAGTAGAGTCTGATTTTGATATCATTGCTGAGCTAATTTTACAAAATAGTGTGGCTGGCTTCCCACCTTTTTATGTTGTTTGGAACAGTTTGCATGCAATGAGAATTATCTGTTCCTTGAAGAGTTGCTGGAACTCATGCACAAAGTCAAACGGGCCTGTTACCTTTTTGTAGGAAAAATTCCTGCCTTCTGATTTCATATCTTTTATGTTTGGTGGGCTCATTTTGACAATTTACATTTTCCTTCAAATATCTACCTTGTTTATGGTTCAAATTTCTTGATACAATGTTGTTCCTGAAATTTTTATTTTTAAAACATTTATGTTTACTATTGCATCCTTGTTCTAAATACTGTTTGTTTATGCTTTCTTGTTTTTTCTTTTGTTTTTCCATGGTATTACTTATTTAATAAAACTTTTTAAAACACCAGCTGCTAGTTTTGTTCACTGTATTAGTCATGTTCCTGTCTCTGAGACACAATACCTGACATGAACAATTTAAAAGAGGAGAGGTTTATTTTATTTATTTATTTATTTATTTATTTAGCGGCACCAGGGACCGAACTCACAACCTTGAGCCTGCCAGACAGGTGCTTAAGCCACTGAGCCAAACTCCCGGCCCTAAGAGGAGAGGTTTAACCTGGCTTATGGTTTCAGGGGATTTAGTTCATAACTGGCTGGCTTCAAGACAGGTGCAGCATGGTAGAAGGGCATAGCAGAGGAAAACTGCTCATGCATGGCAGACAGAAAAATAGTTAGGAACAAGAATACACACTTCTAGGGTACAGCCCCAGTGACCCCCCCACTTCTGAGCAGGCCTACTTCTTCCAGCACAGTCAGCTATGAGTCACCCCACTGATGAACATAGTGCACCTTCTGAAATCCTTACCACTGAATGCACATGACTTTTGGGGGCCATTTTAGATATAAATCATAACACTGATCATTTTTCTAATTTAATTTTTCTTTTCTCTTGATTATTTTCCCTCTCTTGCTTGCCTGCCCAGCTTCCTAAATGGAGAGACTAATTTATTTTTAATCTTTTAGTTGACTTTTTGAGTTTTGTTTGTTTGTTATTTGTTTGTTTATTTTGTCTTTTTGAGACAGGGTCTCACTATGCAGTTAGGGCTGAGCTTGAGCTCACAATGTAGCCCAGAATGGCCTTGAACTCAAGTGATCCTCCAGCCTCAGCCTCCCTAGTAGTGGGATTACAGGTGTGCACCACCACAATAAACTACTTAAAAATATAAACATTCCTTAAAGCATCAATGTGGTTACTATCCTACAACTTTAATTCAGTTCTAACTAAGCATCTGTTATTTCCATTAAATTCATGAATTAAACTGATGTGGTTTTGTTTACTTCAATTTCAAAATATCTTGTCTTTTCAAAAGATATGTTTTTGTTGTTAACCTAAGATCTACATTGCTTCATCAATAAGTGTGGCTCATCTAGTATCATTCTTTGTAAGGTTTCCCTTTTTAATAGAATAAAATCATCTTTTGTTCTTGTCCTTGACTGATTAAAAACTGTATTATTGCTATTTGTTGAATCTGGGATTCTTTAATTGGTATTTGGTCATTCTTATTAAATATGTAAGTCCAACTACTGTATATTTTGGTACTGATAATTTTTCATGTATTCTTATAATTTTATGATTTTCTCTTACCATCTCATTTCTTCATGTCTCTTGAGCATTTAGCTGAATTGTGTATATTTTTGTTTCATTTTCTGTCTACTGCTTAAAAGTTATACATTGTATGGCTCTTCAACAAGTACCAATCTTTATTCATTTAGACATTGAATGTATATTTTACAAAACAGTGTAGAATTAACCAGTCTTTTTCCCCATCCCAGATGAAACAAGAAACTTAGTATACAATTCTGTCTAAATGTCTAGTTGTTTCTTTTAGTTACTCACCCATCTCCCCTTATAAATTCTCAAATGTCACTTTAGTTACACCTCAAAAAAAATTTCTTCAACAGATCTTTTCTACAGTAGAAATTTTAGCTGTTTTGGTGTTTTGGCCATTGATTTACTGTTTCCCTGGGGTCACCTCTCTTCTTACTGAACTATCTAGTTGTTCTCCTCCTCTCTGGGAAGCATCTCTGCTTGATAAATTTTATGTATCTTTTTTGTTTGAAAATGTCTTTATTTTATCATCACCATTGCACAAAAGTTTACCCGAGTATAAAATTCCAGATTAAACTAGAGTTTTCCTCAAGCATTTAAAAGCATTTCCTATTTAATTCCAATATTGTTGGTGAAAAAGTATTTTAAACTGGTACTCATTTCTTTGCTTACAACCTGACATTTTGTCTCATGACTTTTAGGAATTTTCTAAAATTCCCTTCTACCTTTTGTCTTCTCCCTTTCTTTCATCTTCTCTTTACAACAATCAAAGGGTTGTTTTCTTTCTCTCTATCTGGGTTTTCACTTTGTGAGGTCTTCAATTAATATCTTTTCTCCATTTAAACTCTCCTATCTGTATGATACTTCTATCACAAGACTATTGGATGTGGCCATTATAAACCTTTTTTTTTTTTTTTTTTTTTTTTTTGCGGCACCGGGGATTGAACTCACAGCCTTGCTCCTGCCAGGGCAAGCGCTTAAGCCACTGAGCCAAACTCCCGGCCCTGGTTTTTTGAGGCAGGGTCGCACTATGTAGCTCAGGTCGGCCTTGCGCAGTGTTCTACCCCAAGCCGGCCTCGAACTCACAACGCTCCGCCTACCTCAGCCTCCCGAGTGCTGGGATTAAAAGCGTGCGCCACCACGCCCGGCTCATTATAAACCTTTCTATCCTCTTTTCTACCTCTTTTGTTGTGTTATGCTGTTCTGAAAAGAATTCTTCTGTCAAGCTTTTTGGCTTGTTTTTTCTACAACTCTATCCCGAATGACATTTTCTGTATCAATAAATGTTTATATTCAAACGCATATGCACACACACGAAATACACAGCTAATAAAGTCACGTTGCTATGAATCCCTGTCACAGTACCCACCCCCAGCCCCTACACCCAGCTCCAAACACACTCATTCTATCACTATTGCCCCTTTCTGAAGCGGTTCAGGAATTCTCTTCGGTGAGTGTCTCTACAAGGTGTGGTTGTAAACGTGGTGAACGCTGCGGCCCGGTGTCGTTCAGCAGAAAGGCAGGCTCATAAAAAGAGTGCATCTCCATCCGCCTTATTCCCTGGATCTGGCACTGGGCGATGCCGGCTCTTTTCCAAAGCCACAATGACCAAGGTAAATGGAAACATTTTTAATCAATTCAGGCCACGGAGCTGACGGAGCGCAACAGTGCCGCCGGAGACACTCACGACAGAGGTCCTCCGGAGCTGCCTCAGAGAGGGGCGAGACGGATGGGCGAAGCGTGTTCGAAGGAAAGGGTGCGTAGTCTGAGGAGGATTAATGGCAGTGTGTCTTCTACTATAGTAATTTTATAAATTTAAGCATTCACCGTCTTTTCAGATCACACTTCCTACATACACAGATGGAAACATACACACGCTGATGTATATATATTTCCCTCAAGTTTCTAATAGGTGGTGGTGGTTTGCTTGCTTATATCCACTTGCTCCGCTTTTATAAACTCCTGTCCTTATTTCAGGATTTCTTCCCTTACCTGCTTAAGGTTACTAACCTTTTATTTTACTTAGTGTCTTTGTCTGTCTGATTTCCTAACATTGTTTCCTAAGGTGAGCTCCTCTCTTTGCTGAGATTATTGTGACCATGTGGCAACGTGGTCATTTCTTAATGGGCTTCCTGATGTTTGCTTATGAGTTCATCTTTTGCAACAGAATTGTCATCATTTTGTCCCAAGACACACTATCTTCTTTAAGACTTGTGGCTTTCTAGGTTGGGTGCTGGGCTGTCAGTGGCTCACTGTAAAAACATCCCGAACTTTTTTCTGGTACCTCCATTCTCATTTTTCTTCTATGGATTGGGCTTTGGTTCAAGAAAAATTCTCTTTTCTATTTTACTTATTGACTTATTTTTAGTGCTGAGGGTTGAGGCTAGAGCTTCTCAGATACTAAGCACAAGCTCAACCACTGAGCTATACCCCCAACCTCTTTCCTGTTTTAAAATATCATTTTTATTATTTCAATACTTAATTATACTTTTTATCTTATTTTTCTGTGTGCTCATACCATTTTATTTATATTTATTTATATACTTCCAGTTGGTTTTGCCTTATCTGATTCAATATAATAACAGTGAGACAAGATTCGTCATGGCTGTATCCCTATCGGTATGAAATATAAGTTGCCACATACGATGTTTTTCCTTACATTTCCTTTTGATACTAACATTAAAATACTTTCTTTCTCACTAAATTTGTTACATCTATCACTGCTTGTGACTTTGTTTTTAAACTTTTTGTTTGTGTACAATATGTTCCTTCTCCAAAATCAAGTATTGTGATATTACTAAAAAGCTAGTTTGAGAATTTGCCTTTCAATAAGGCAAATTTGCCTATGATTTCTTTTTGTTAAAACTAACGTATATGATCTCTCATTCTGTACTGTTGTTTTGAAGCATTTATGTTAATTACAAAAGAACTACTTGTAAGACTTTCAAAAGTAATTCTAGACTTCTAATTATTTGTTATCTGGATTAGGAATCAGAAAGTATCTTTTTAATCCTCTGGCTTTTTCCCATCCATCTCTCATTTTATGAACTTTGTTAAAATAATCTTGGATTTAAAATCCAGATTTTTAATATTGTCCATGTCACTTTCTATTTGAAAAAATAAAATAAAATTTACATTGATCTCTACAACCACATTTATTACAGTTCAGTCATATCTACTTTCTACAACCACTAGCTTCAAATCTTAGGCCTAAAACTTTTAAACTGTTATTTTACCACACGTGATCCTTCTGGTTTTGCTTTTTTATTCAGTGAGTTAGAGAATGATTTCAAGCACATTAACCAAGAAAGTTACATTTTCTCAATTCTATATATATCTACCTTGTTTAGTATTGCATCTAAAATGACTGGCATATAGAAAACATAGATATATTTATACAGTAAGTTAATTCTACTACATTTTAGCACTTTCCTATATTAAGAAGATAACTTGGTTGTGTATGATATCCTTGGTTCATAGTTATTTTTTCCTCCCTCGAAACTCAAAATTGTAAACACTGAATTTATTTCTATGAAGTAAAATGAGCCCAGATTTTTCCTATTTTTGCTTTTTCTGCCTGGATTCCCAGTAGACTTGCTTTATTCTTTGAGCCCAGAAATCTTGCCCAGATGAATGTAAGTGGAATTCTGTTTTCGCTAATTTTCTCTTGGCCTGGAGTGAGCCTTTGAAAGCCTTCTGTATCCCTCACTTCAGCTAAGACTGTTTTATCTTACATTTTTCATTAATAATGCTATTCTAGTTGTACTGCTTTCTTTTCTTCTTTAGAAGAAAATTTATTTTGTTGGCTTATATAGTTGGTTGGTTGATTGGTTGGTTGGCTCCCTGGTTTTGGCCCTTATCTGTTATCTTCGTTCCATTTTTATACTTCTTTGAACTTTCCCCTACATTCTACAACAGCTGAGATTTAGCTTTCATGCTACTGGATTTTGCATAATATTAATTATGCTCTCTAACATAATTGGATGTGGATTTCAAGGTTATTGGATTTTAGTTTTAGCAACATTATCTCATTATTTCCTCTTAGAGCTCATTCTCTTTTCTTTTCCATACGTTTTTTTCATATCCCCATAGTTTCATTCTCTTCAGCTCACTTTACCTTAGACTTCGCTATCTATTCTTCCTGCAGGCAGCAGCCTATGCTACATCTCATTGCACGTATTTGCCATGAGGCTAGTTGGTCAGTTTCATGTTTAATGTTGCTCAAAGCATGATCCACAGAGAGGTACGATCTGCAAACCATTCTGGTGAGTGGTAACTGCGCTCACCTATAAACCGTACCTGAGCAAAACGAGAGGAGATAAACGCTCTCCATTGTGTCTGTCCCAGGGTTGACGGTTGACAAGCAGTCCCAAGCCCAGCACTGACCCGAGCCACACTTGAGGAGCACTGTTCTCAGTGACTGCAAAATAAGAAGTGACAAGAGAATCACATCCCTTAGGGCTGCTCTCAATCCCCCCAGCTAGAGGTGCAGTTTAGTGGTAGGACGCTTGCCTAGCTAGCACATACATGACCTTGTGATCAATACCCAGAACCACTAAATCAATCAGTTAATTAATTTAAATTCCCACCACTCACTATCACTAGAGTTCTTTACTTCATCATCTTTCTGTTCCACTCCTTCTACGTTGCTGGTGGCGATGTAGACCAGTGCAACCACTATGGAGATCAGCATGGAGAGGCCTCGAAAAACTAAAACTAGAAATTCCATTTGGCCCAGCTTGATATCTTCCCCAAAGAGTTAAAGACATCATATTACGGTGGTCTATGCACACTTCCATTGATAGCAGCACGATTCAAAATAGCTAAATCTTGGAAGCATCCTGTATGTCCACCAACAGATGAATGAATAAATAAAATGTGAAATTTAGACGTGATGGAATACTACTGTGCCATAAAGAAGAGTAGACTCAAGTCATTTGTAGAAAAATGGGTGCACCTCAAGACCACAGTGTTAAATAAAATAAATGCATAAGCTTAAATATGGCATGGTTTCTTTTATACTGAAAGTCCAAACTATAAAGAGCAAAATAAAAGATAGATTTAAAAAGTTGAGGGATAAATCTTTCTCAAAAGGAAAGGATCAAGAGATGGAGGTAAAAAGGAATTAAGATGTGATGTGTGCATAGACCAACTCCAGACAAAGGATGTAAACATCGTCTACTGCAAACATAGACAAATATAACATGAGCTCTATATTTTGTCAAAACAGTTGGGACCACACAGGAGACAACGCACACAGGAGACAGCAACCTTAGAGGTTCCTGGAGAGAAATCAACCATCGATGGTGGGACTAGGCTTTTTCTCTATAGTGTCTGCAGCTAGACTTGGCAACTGAATGGGTATTGAGGAAATGAGATTGGGAACGTTCCAGGATAATTCCCAAGTTTCCAGGTCCAGTGACGGTAGGTGGAGAAGATAAGATTTTTTTGAAAGGGAGATAGATTTGACTGGAAAGAAGATGATTTTAGTTTCACATGAGCCACTGTTGCAACATCCCCATAGAAGTTTCTGGTAAAAGATGTCTGTACACTTCAGGGCTACGGGCTGAGCATACAGATCTTAAGGCTTCAGCATCTGAATAAAAACAAGAACCGTGGGTACACGTGGGACTGCTTGGACAGAGAGAGAGGAGAAGGCCCAGGGGCACTCTTATAATGATAAAGGGTCAAGTGAGGAAGAAGGAGAAAGGAAAAATCAGCAAAACAAAGCTAGAGAGGAATGAAAGTTATGAAAAGAAAATAGTCTTAGGAACCAAAGAAAGAAAGTCCCTCAAAAAGAGACTCTCCCACAAGGACAAATGCCATTTAGAGGTTAAGTCAGAAAAGTATTGAAAATCAACCCTCCTGGTTCTGGAATTAGGTTGACTACCAGCCTCAATTTTCAATGTTATTGTGAATTTTTTCTAAATCCTTTAATTTATATGTATTTTTGTGGGAAATCAAGAAATGCTGCATAGAAGCTATTCCCCAGTTGACTTTCAAAACAGAAGTCTACACTGCCACTGGGTTTTTTGTTTTGTTTTGTTTTTAGTGTTTTTTTGCAATCCTTCTTTCTTGGTCAAAGACCATTTGGTTGCAAATAATAGTATCCCATTCAAATGAGGGCAAGCCAGAAGTGGAATGTTTTAAAAATAATACAAGTGTAATTCATAGAACCCAAAGTCAGGAAGTCTAGGGAGGCCTCGTGGGGGACTGGAACGAGGAATTGGAAAGCAGTCAGGGACCAAGATAGCTACTTTCTCTCTATGTCCTGTCTCTCTCCAAACCCTGTGGTCTCTTGTCTCTCCTTGCCTTTATTCAGCTTCTTAATTCTGTCCTCTCTGCAATTCAGATTTGCATTTCCCTATGGACAGGATAAAAGGGGCGCTAAGGTGGCCCCACCTCTCCTCTCTGTTTCGGCACTACCTCGCCCACAGAGTATTCCTGTGTCTTTATGACAACATTTTAGAAGAAGCTGATTGGCTCAGCTTTGGTCACATGTCTGGTCTGGATCCAGTCTATAGTGGGGAAAGACAATCATGTGTCCTTTTCTTGGTCTGCGAATGGAGAAAACAAGACCGAGGCTGAAAGTTCGGCTAAGCGGGCTGCTGCTTCTCCTGAACTCATCCAGCTCCTTTTTCTGCTCAGCTCGTTGTCCTATTGTGTTTTCATTTCAGAATGTTCCCTTCTCATGGTTCTCTGCCTGTATCTTTCAAAGTCTGTGGTCTACTTGCATCTTATTAAATGCCCCTCTGGTTCTCGTTAAAAATAATTTTTGAAATAATTATCTTCGTCTTTCAAGCCTCAGAAATCTGTTCCTGTTTTTCCTGCCATTAAGTTCTCACAGGCCTAGTGGGTTTCTCTTTTACAGAATGCATTTTCATGCCTCTCAGAGTGTCTTTTCTCCTGCAAAGGAGAGCCGGCCATAATTGATGTTGGCTGATAATAGGACCAGGGTTTCCCTTTGCCCCACCCGGGAAAGACCACCATGAAAATGGAAGGAGAGTTGACGTGAACAAATTCTTGCCCAGATATCATTGCCTATAAGGTCTTAGGTGCTGCTCTCAGAATAGACTGAGAGGTGAATTCTAAACCAATCAAAGACAAACTGTAGTTCTCAACGTACACTCTATTATCAATGCCAAAAGATAAAGAAATCTTAAGATATTTTGTCTTTAATCTGTCAGAGAGTCATACGCTCTGTAGAGCAGATGTCTAATACTGGCTTGAATTTGATTTTTTAAAAAACAAATTTCATCATGTCATTCATCTTTCTGTGCCTCTTTAATGTATTCGTGAACTGGAGAAAGAACTCCTATTTGTGAGCCTGGAATTCCAAGCCCATAATAGATAAACTGGTCCTGACTTCTCCCATCCTCCGGAGAAAGGCTCCTGCTAGCAGCTATTCCCTCACACTTGCCCCAGCGGGGCACAGCAAGCTGCTTGCAATTCCAGTAAGTCCAGCGCATGCTCCTATCTCCACACCTGCCTTACCTGGGCCCTCCCTCCACCTAGACTCTCTCCCCTGCCCCAGGCCCTGTCTGCGTGGTCCGCTCACACTGTGCCTGCCATCTCAGCTCCACCAGAACTACACATCCGGGGCAACTGTCCCTGACACGGGGACAGACCTGGACTCCCAGTCCTCTCTGTCCCCACCGGCTCCCATTCATGCACATCTTGCAATTTTTTTTTAACTTATTTGTTTCCTGGCTATGAACAATGCAGTTTTTATCTCTAGGTTTTTCTTCTACCTGGAAGCAGAGAAGAACTCCATGAACATCTATGGAGCCATTATTTGATGTCTAGTTCTTATGCTTACAGAAATAAAGACAGAAACAGACCAGTTAGTAACACAATCCATAACCATCATTTCACACTAACTGGCCAGCTGTCCAGTAGTGCACAATCAATTCATTTTGAAGAAGTATGAGTAGTGACCGGCCTTCTTCACCCTAATTTACAAAGATGCGCTGGGCTCCACAACCTCCAGATACTTTAATTTTGTTTTCAGAGGCAGGGAGGTCAATGAAATGTGTATTTTGACCAAACTACTTCACGGTCCTTTTTATTGTATGAACCGAGAGAAAAATGAATCTTACAAGTAGCTTGCAAGAGGAACACTAATAAATATTCTCTTCATTTGTGTAACATCTCGAAGGTTGCCAAGTACTCTCAAATCCTGTGTGATCCTTACAGTTCTATGAGTTAATGCGAGCGAATATTATAAACCTGTTTCGTGGATATAGACGCTTTTAAGGCTCCAGAAGCAAAACAATATGCCCACAGATTTCTCTGCCAAACGGTAATGAAAGTAGCACTCAACCCCATATCTCCCAGCCCCTTTGTGTAAATTCTCGTTTCATTTAACTCTTTAGCAGAGAAGCCCAAGGAATACACACATTCAGCAGCTTGGTTCAGACAAGACAGCAGCGTCAGTAACAATTTGCAGTAGTTTGGTTTGCAGTGTGTGTGCTACACAGCTTGCATGCCAGTTCCTTCACTTCATATCACAACCTTGTCAAGTAGATGGGACAAATATTCTCACATGCGTGTAGGAGTCTGAAGTCCAGTGACACTACACAGCTTTCCTCAGCTTAGTCAGCAACAGATCTGATTCCTGATTCTTTGCTCTATCCATTCCCTTAGTTCACCAATCTCTTGATATGATGAAAAGGCTCAGTGATTTTCAGAGTTCATGGATCCTGGAGGAAGCAGGAAAGATGAATAGAAGCAATTAGCTGCCGTGCAGACAGCTCCAGAGTCATCTCAGTGGGGGCGAGAACCATGGTGATACCTAAAGAAAGTGCCCAGCTGTCCAGCTGTGTTTCATTCAGAATAATTTAATGTTGAGGGTGAGGAGTGTTTCTAAATTAAATGGAAAATCACATATTAGTCTCAAGGAAATGTAAACTGCTCATCCTTCCAGGGATTATTTGGAGCTCTTTGAATTTGTACATTTCTTTCAACTGAACTTCAGTCCCGGAACTTGAATACCAGCCATTCCTGCTTCCCGGTCATTCACACGCATTCCTCTAATCTATGTGCTTGCTTCTGCATTTGCACACACACAGACGTGCATGAAATTGCTTAGTCACCCCTTGCACACACGGGCTGTGTGTATATATGCTAGCAACTTTCGACTATATTGTTCTTCTCCAACAGGAAGACACACAAGATATACATAATGTCTCTCCCCGCCCACGTGCTAGCCCACACTCCTTCAACCAAACACGCACGGACATGTGGCCTCGCACACCACAGGCCGTGCCGACATTCAGGTCCTGAATGTGCCTGGGACACTGCGCAAACCTCACATGAGGGGCTGAGACCACAGAGAGAGGGTTTGCAGGCAAGGACGGAGCAGCGGAGTAGGAATCACATATGGGAGAATTTCTTACTGATAAATCAAAGCCCAGGAAATCACACCCATCAGAAACCTCTACCCACAATGTCTCTCCCATGGAGATGTCATAATACTTTGGAGAACTTCTCCAGTGAGCAGAGCTGGCACATTCCCATCGTGCTTTCTCAACCCAGCTGAAGTCTACATGAAGAGAAAAGGCCGCTGGCCGTCGGAGACCAAGACCTAAGCTTGAAATCCAAATGTGCCTTTGAAACATTCTGAAACTGTCAGCCCTCTCAAGTGCAAAAAGGGCACAGGAATATTCAACCTTCAGTGCTATCGTTACAACTACACAAAGTGTGATCACATACAAAGTCCCTGGCCTCGTCTCTGACGTACGGTAAGCTCTCAGTTAATGGTGGGACTAATGCTATGCTGTACTCTAAACACATGGGATGTTACACAATGATAAATTGTCTAAGACAAAGAACTGGAATTTCAGCTGAATTCTTCATTGCAACATGAACAACACTGGGGGAAAAGAACACATAATTTGGATTCTTGATAAAAAAAAAATTGGTCAAGAGCTTAGGAATCCTTTGCATGAGGCTTTGATTTCCAAATAGCTAGGAGAAAGAATTTTTTGCTTTGCAGAAGGAAGCTCAATTTAACCATGTAAATCTGGGCAAGGCTTGATTTCCCAAGAAAGATGGAAAAGAGAAACAAGAATGTAGAGATAAGTACTCTTTTCTATGATCATAATGACCTGAAATAAGACAAAAGTATTCACAAAGCAACTCGAGAGTGCCAACAAATAGCAACTGTGACTATTAACCCAATGCTTGCCCTCAAGAGTTATGTTGTCTGTGGAAAAATAAGAAAAGTATATGTCAAAGATCTGCTGATAACTTGAATGACCAATGCACCAGACCACCAGGTAGGGAGGCCTCTATGATAGAGTAAAAACTGTAGGTACTTAGAGTCAGATGTTTGAGAAGCTTATTTAAGCCCCAGGTCATTATTGATAAAATGGAATTAAAACTATCGCTCATAGTCTTATAAAGATTAGATGAGGCATTGCATGAGAAATGCTTAAAACAAGACTTTGAACAACCTAATGGTAGTAATTATTACTTTTACCACCTGACAGTTTTATTTTAAGGGTGAAATAAGTGCACTGCAAACATTATTTCTAAGTTTATAAAATATGTTTAAAACAGCTGTATGTATTTCTGGGGCAAGGATTTCCTATCAAATGCTCATATTCATCCAAAGAAGAAGTCTAGGTAATTTGTATCTTATTTTACTTTTTGCATCAAAAAGAAATGAGAATGTCACAACGCTCCCCCTTTGTTTCTCTCCATCCTTCTCTCTCCCTTCATGATCACAGGCTCTGCCGGGTTCTATGAAAAAGAACCCTTCCCTTCCCCCAAAATGCCAACATGGAGCACAAATTTACCTGGAAACCGGACCCAACATTTATGCTCATTTATCAGGTTGCTTGGCCAAATGTAGCCAACCTACAAAGCTGTAATAAAACATGAAATAAACCTTTCTGCAAAGCATTGAATAAGGCTGTAAAGGTCACATAGCCCATAATGAACAGCCGTATAAAAACATGAGACCCAGGGCTCCTTCACTACCTGTCATTAGCACTTGGAGGAACCTCGGGACCGTTCTTCCCTCCCCGCTGCCCAACCTGCAGTGTGGCACTGAACCCAGGGGATTGTTTCCAGGACTCTTTCCACTTGGAAGCCAAGGAATTTCACAATTACTTCATTCAACTGAGTCTGAAATGATCCTAATTGCTAGAGAACACTAAGTAATAATTGCCACTGAGTCCCACTTAATTTCACGAAAATAAATATTGAGGGCAGACAAAAGCAAGAATTATGCGGTGATGATTTGTCTACCTTGCCATTCCTCCCATAAAAGAAAGGCAAAAGGAGAGGGCGAGAGAGAGAGAGAGAGAGAGAGAGAGAGAGAGAGAAAGAGAGAGAGGGAGAGAGAGAGGGAGCATGCTGTCTAGGATTTGTGTAGCACAAATTATCTCAGAAGAATTCAATCAAATGGCCATCAAAATTACACAAAGTACTCAACAGAAGGCAAAGTACAAAACCTGTATCAAAACTGTCACTGAGAAGGTATGGTCTAGAAGCTTCTGTTGCATACTGAATGATTTTAAATCTCTTAGTAGTTGAGCGCTTCATATAAATATTTGCCTAATGGCCTGAAAGGCACCAAGAAGTAATAAAATCCCTGTGAGTTGAAACCTTATAGATTACAGTTGGTGGCTCCAAACGGTTTGAGGTTAAGAGGATTTATGATTTCTAAAAGACCAGCATTGTTAGCCTTTGCATAAAACAGCTACATCTCACAGGCTTGGTTTTACCAGGAGCCGTCCGCTGGAGCCAAAATGATACACAAAATAGAATGCCAGCGTCTATACTTTGTTCGAATCCCTACACCTCTCAAGCCAAGTCATCTCAAGTGAAAAAAAATAAAACAGTAAGAAACTTGGGAAGTGAATTGGTATTTAATACAATTCCATCAGATCGGTTTCTCTCGCCCCTGAAGTCTTGCTGAAGAAATCTTAATTAAGAAGGCAAAGAATGCATCCAAATGCATATGTGATATATTAAATATCTGACAGGCCATGTGCTTACTTCCCCCACCATGAAAGCCTGCCTGTTCCTGGGCTCAAGGGCAGCTTGAAGCCATCACGGCCCCATAACGGCCGCTGTCTTTTTAAAACTCTCGGAGGCTTACATTGTAGGTTTCCTTCCAGTTTCCAGTGGTATGAGAGACACCGCCAGGATAAATCTTGTTGTCACAAAAGAACAAGTTATAGTATATATTCAACCACACACATACAAAAACTTTCAAATAACATTAACTTAAACCCACAAAACCAAAGGCCAAGCTGAAACTGTCCTGAAGTCACCCCATTGTTTAGATCTTGAATACCAAATTCATCTCAGTGCATCACCAGGGCCGTGGCCGCGCAATGTGAAGACAATTTTAAAAATGGTTTAAAAAAAAAAAAAAAAGAAGGCAGAAAAGAAAAAGAATGGAAAGGAAAAGAACAATCTCATCGTTCAAGTCTAATTGACAAAGAAAATACAAAGCAGTTTCCTCTGTGGATTTTTTTTTTCTTCTTCTTCTTCTTGAAGTGTGGACTCAGACGCCCCGCCCAGTCCCTGGGGAGTAACAAATGCTGAAACAAACAGAAAGAAGACCACACTGAGGGGATCATGGAGGTTTCTTCACTAGCGGAATGGGTTTAAGCAAAGATTTAAGAAAGTGTCCCGTTTGTTTAACGACATTGATCCTCTCATAGCCCATTCATGAGTCAAGCCTCCCGTTCTCCCAAGGCCACTAGGATCAGAACAGTTAGGAAGACTGACTGTCCGTGGAAATCTGTTCTAAAAGGCGACAGGCATTGTCAAAGCTGGGGCAGGAACTGTGTTTGAAACCATGACACATCGGTAGTTAAGGGTGTCCGCTTCGTAGCTAGGGACCCGGGTTTCCCACCTGGCCTAGCAGTCACCTAGGTGACTGTGAGACAGAGCCAGGGGGCCTGACACTCGGGAAGGTGGATTCTTCACTTCTAGAATGATCCAGGTGTCCAGGGCTTCGGGGAGGATCACGGGGTCTTGTAAAGCCCTTCCCATTGTGCTCAAGGGGCAGTAACCCTTCAACAAATGATCCCTAGGCCTGTGAGCACTGAACAGATAAGGTAAGGCCGGACCTCTTTCAGATCAAGACGAGGGGAGGCTGAAGGTTTCTGGATGCTTTCATTACAGAGAAAGTGACTTTCCCACAGGGAAAAGGCTGTCAGAGTGAATCATTCTTTCCACAAATATGCCAGCTATGCACCAGGCATTGAGGAATTCAAAGACAAACAGAGAGAAGGGATCTGCACCTTTCAGAAGGTCTGCAGGGCATGCGGACCAGGAGACAGACAGTCAGCCCAAGGCACCTGAGCAGGTCCCATCCATCTTCACGGTGTCCTGGGGCCCCTTCCCGAGTCAGCCCCCAGAACTCACACTGGAGACCCGTACCGTGTTCACCTCCTACCGCCTACCAATCCAGGGAGAGGGGGGTCTCAGTTTTTGGCCCTGAGCCCTGAGGCCTTCAGGTGCTGAGCCAGGTACATCTAGACAATGACCTAGCATTGAGGTCCCCCCTAACCTGCATGGCTGTCATGACTTGAATGTGATGGACTAAATTGTGTCCTCCCCAAATCCACCTGTGAAAATCCTAACCTTCGCTATCTCAAGACTGGGACATTGTTTGGCCCTTAAAATTGATCAGAGTCCACTAGGGTGATCCCTCATCCAATATGATCGCCTCTGATTATAAGAGGCAATTTGTACACCCAGAATAGACCTCAGGGTCACACACACAGAGGAAGGGCACGTGAAGACACAGCGCGAGGTCATCATCATCCAGCCAGGGAGAGAGGTCCTCACGAGAAGTCAAACTCACTGATATCTTCATCTTGGACCTGCTGCCTCCACAATGGTGAGAAAACAGATTTCTCTTGTTCAAGTTGCCCGTCTGTGGTATTTTCTTAGGCAGCTCTAGCAAGCTAACAGAGTTGCTTTCCCTTTGGGAAGCAGGAGAAGCAGCAGCAAAACAGGAGCCTTTGTGCCCTGCAGGGGACAGAAATGTACTGAGGGGAAGGGAAGAGGGTGACGCTGATTATCAAGGCATGGGACACCCCCACACACACATCGGGGGAATGCACCATCTCCCCCAAAAGGTCTGCTTGGTCAGGATACCGCCCTGCATCAGTTTCATCCAAGTACCCAGCCACACATAATTTCTGACAATTGGTTCAGCGTGATATTTTCTTGGCCAAGAGAGTCCAGACAGCAGACCATGGGGAACAGCGCCAAGCACATTAGAACAATGGCCTGCATTTTACTGAGCTCACCCTCCGTGTTGCCACTGTTCTTAGCACAAATGTAATCCTCAATCCTAACTTATCTACTATTTTCCTATGGCTGATGTAACAAATGGCCACACAGGGAATGGCTTACAGCCACAAAATTTAGGTCCCTACAGTTCTGAAGTCCAGAAGCCAGAGGCTAGAGGTCCCAATTCGAGGTGTCGGCCAGGCCATGCCCTCTCTGACATCTGTATGTGATGGCCCTTCCTTGCGTCTTCAGTTTCTGATGGTTGGTGGCACTCCTTGGCACATCTTGGTTTAAGTGGCACCACTCCCATCATCTCCAGTGTCACATGGTGTCCTGCGTGCCTCTCTTTTCTTACAAGGGCCCCAAATGTTGGATGAAGTGGAAGTCAGGCTGATCAGTATGACTTCACTTTAACTAATTATATCTGGAAAGACTCGTCTTCCAAATAAGGGGACACTCATTGGTACCAAGTAGATGTGAATTTGGGGGGACACTATCCAAGCCAGTAGTTATTAAGTGGTGCAGAATTGAAAATATCTGGATACAGAAATAAAGTAACATTTCCGAGATCGCCCAGATAACCAACAGCAGACCAGGTGTGACACTACTTGCTCTTAACCGCTATTCTCGGCTGCTTCTCAGGAAATACTCCCCAAATGAATGAGTGAAACAGCCATCAATGACCAGAGGCCTGTGGGCTCAGTTACTTTGCCCCAACTGAGCTCCTCACCCTCCCGTTCTGAGACCACTGCCCCAGCCTCCAAAGTCATAACTCACCTCCATTTTATCCCTCCTCAAGTTCACCTCCATGTGAACCCCAGATTGTCTGTACATAGCAAGATTTGATCAGCTTATCATGATTTTTAAAACGTTAACCACAGTCAGTGTCCTTCATTTGTTGGACTAAATGCTCCACATGGGCAAGGATTGTGCCCATTTTTGCTCACCAGTGTATCCACAACAATAAACACAGGTCCTGGGACATGGTAGGCCCTCAAATATAACTATTAAGTTCATGGAAGAATTAACAAAGAGGCAAGTGGATGGATGGATGGATGATGGATAGGTAGATGGATGGATGGGTGGGTGGATGGGTGGATAGATGAATGGATGGATGGATGGATGATGGATGAGTGGGTGGACAGATAATTGATAGGTAGATGGACGGGTGGATGGATGGATAGATGGATGGATGGGTGGGCACATGGATGGATGGATGGATGGATGGATGAGTGGATGGATGATGGATAGGTAGATGGATGGGTGGATGGATGGATAGGTGCGTGGATGGATGGATGGGTGGGTGGATGGGCGGATAGATGAATGGATGGATGGATGATGGATGGGTGAGTGGATGGATGGATGGGTGGGTGGATGGATGAATGGATGAGTGGATGGATGAATGGATGGATGGATGGATGGATGATGGATGGCTGGATAGATGGATGGGTGGGTGGATGGGTGGATGGATAGGTGGATGGATGGATAGGTGAATGAATGGATGAATGGATGATGGATGGGTGGATGGATAGGTGGATGGATGGAAGGATGGACAGATGGGTGATGGACAGGTAGATGGATGGATAGGTGGATAAATGAATGGATGGATGATGGATGGGTGAGTGGATGGATGGTCTGGCCAGTTTACATTTCCAGTCTCAGTTCCTGCTTCACTATAAGCTGCTCTTCTCTCCCACCCACTGACCACACACACTGCTGTGGTTTGAACAGGATTTTTTCCCCAAAGGTTTCTATGCTGGGGGCTGGGTCCTGAATGTGGTGGCATTGATGCGGTGGAATTTTTAAGAAGCGGGAACTTCTAATAATCAGATCATTCAGGGCTAAGACCAGTCTCCTAAGAGTGGGTTGTTGTGGACTAACACCACTCCACATGCTTGGTCATTTCTCTTCTCACTTCTCTGCCTTCTTCAGTGGTTGAATACACGGGACCACCTGGTCTTTGGCCTTCAGTCTCTAAAACTATGAGCTAACCAAACCTTATTTGTTTATAAAGTTCCCAGTCATAGATATTTTCTTATAGAAACAGAAAGCGGGCTAGTGCACACACGCAAACACTCACACAGGGGGCTTACACTCACAAGGGGGAGAGGGAACATTGCGATGTCACCACCATTGCTTTATTTCCTCCACAGCATCTTCCTTCCCAACCCTACTTTTGAGAGGTCCTCATACGCAGGGACTGTGCCTTATTTTTATTGCCAACTTCTAACACAGTGGTTACAAGAGTGTGAACACAGGATTAATGTTTGCAGGATAAATAACTCAATGAATAGTCTCATGTCAATGTGTACGTAAACACGATTTTTATTTCTATTTTGACTAAGGCTTGACTGTGCATATACAGAATCCAATTCTCAGATGATGAGGCAACTTCTTGGCGTTTGAAATTACCCAAGCACAGATGTCACATAGCTCAGGGGAGACCGAAGCCAAAGCCTTAGTCCAAAAACAGACATCCTAGGGGCAAAATTATTAAAACGCGATGGAGGCTCCTACCACTCCCTGAATTCCTATTTGTCTATGTGATGGGTGAGTGAGGCGAAAAGATGGAGAAACCGACAGCATGACCCCAGCCTCGAGGGCTGCTTTTACATAACCGACACAGCTTTATAGCTTTGAAAATATCACATCTGGAGTCCATTTCGAAATTAATGAGCCTATTTGTTTGCTTCTTATTTCATGTCATTAGGGGAGAGAAGATGGCACGGAGGTTTAAGTGCATGGGTTTGGGGAGCACAGAAAGCAAAGCCCTCTCAGTCTCTGGTCTTCACCAGGCGGGGAGGAAGAGGGCAGGCACGGATGCGTGCATCTCCCTCCCTTGGCCTCGCCACCTTCCCTGGACGCCACCACACTGTGCTGCCCCCACCCCGGCTTCCCAGCAGGACCCTGTGAAGTCTGCCGTGCACGCGAGGCCACTTCCTCACCCCGCACGCTCTCCCGAGCCCGCTTCCCAGGTCAAGCTCGACATCACCTCCTCTCTCCCGTGCCTTCTCTGCCCCTAGCCTGACGGAAGTGATGGCGACGCCCCACACAGGACCACCTGCCCTCCTTTCAAGCATTTCTCTCCTCTCCTGATGACAGTGAACCCAACTTGCTCCAAGTTCTGCCTCCTCACCTCCCACCCTGGTGCTTCTTATCCTCCTTTGCCCCAAGCCCCAGTGCACCCCAAGACTCAGGCCTGGCTCTTCTTCCTATTCTAACTGTTGACTGTTCACCCAAGCCCGATGGTCTTAATGCAGAATGTGTGTGTGTGACCTCGCCTGCCCTGTCTCTGCCCCCAGACTTCTCACTCCGTATCTACCTGGTCTGCCAGAGAGAAGCAGGGCTGAATGAGGAGAGCGGAGGACCAGTGTCTGCACCAGAGTCCTTACTCTGCCACCGCTTTGCATCAGGACTCTGGGAAGTTTATGGAACCCATACCTTGTCTGCAAAATGGGAACAATGCCCTATAGGGTCCACATGGAGAAGCAGTAAGTTGATACAGTTAAAGGATGTATGTTAGTGCCAACAACGTGGCAGGCACTCAGATCGAGCTGGGATCAAAACCTATGGTGAATGTTTAAATTTAAAAAAAAATTATAGTCAAAGATGCATCTCCCTTAAACTACTCCCTTGAGCCCATTTATCTCTTTGTTCTTGCCACTTTCTAAAGCAGCTCTGGAAGTCTTCTTTCGTCAGCACCTTCAGTTGCCTTGCCGAGGCTGCTTTGGTGTCCTGAACTGATTCAAAACATTTCCCTTTCGTGGTCCTTTTCACTCTGGGGCAGAGGCAAAAGTCGCACAGTACCAGGTCCAGCGAGGAAGGTGAATGAGGACACAGTGTCCTATTTCTATGTGACAGAAGTTGCTGTCGGTATAAACTACAAATGGCTTCAGAAAATGACAAGATAAACAAGCTATGTGTGTTTGAAGCAAGGAGTATTTCCGAGGAGGATTAATGGCAATATATCTTTTGCTGCGATACATCTTTAGAACTTAAACATTCACTGCAATTTTTGATCACCCCTTAGACATGGTAATTGTTGGTGTTTCCATGAGTCGCCATAAGAAGTTCTTCCTTTAGATATCAAAGAAGCATCTCATGGTCCCTAAAAGAGGACTCTAGAGTCGCTCATGGAAAACCCATCTCTATGCTGATCTTCTCTTCTCCCTGGCAGATTGAATTATCTGACTTTCTTCCTCTATCTTACTCCCACCTAACATGTCCTTATCAATGTCTGTGTTTAACTGTTTGCTGTGTCCCCCTCTCCAGCTAGGATTTAAGCTTGCCAAGGACAGAGCCCGGGCTGTTTTTCCACTTCCTCCAGCAGTGACTCGCAAGGACACAGTGGCTGCCTGATACACAGCTGCTGAGTGAATGGGCAGGTGAACCCGTGCATAAGCAGCTGGACTCCTAGTTGGTACCTACATCTGGCCCTTACTAATCGGGGCTCATCAGGAAAACACTGAACCAACTGTGAATGGGTTAGTAGTGTTTTCTTTTAGGGTTGTGGTGCACATTAAGTGCACTTCACACGCTTAACACAGTGCCTGGCCCATAGTGAGCTTCATTATAAAATGAGAATAAGCCACCTAGTAGAATTTTAGATGAATTGGATCCCTCATGAGTGTAAACCCAGACACAGTCGAGGGCAGAGGAAGTGTTGTGCACAGAATTATGAAATTGTAGGACTGGAAGGGACTTTTGAGAAGGAACTTTTGTATACCCCTTTGATCTAACACAGCTAACATTCCTTTGATACACAGCTAAAGCCTGAAATCTTGAGTGATTTGTCAAAGATCACAGATATGACTAGAATGGTCTCCTAACTCCGAGTCCTTTAAACATAACATATTATTTGACCTTCAGTTTGATTATTTCAATTCAATAATTGACTGACATGGAGGTACCTTACACATGAATTTCAGGTAGAATCGCTTTTTATATGAGATTGAGTTTTGTTACTATTTACAAATATTTATACATCGAGAATAAGGCAAAAAGACATACAAATGTGAATGTAGACACTTCCAATACTTCTCTTTCCATATTTTCTTCATTCCTTTACCTTCAGCTGTGTGTGCAATGCTGTGCTAGAATTGTGAGAAAACAAATGGAAAGTTTAGTCCCATCTTACAGGTAGTGCTATGAAAATATCAGTGGCAAAGATAATCATTTATGCAGCTTTTCAGTTGACTACTTAACAAACACATGTTGAGCTCCTGCTTTTACTGGCTACTTGAACACCAGAAGTACCAGGTGGTGTTAGGCTACTGTCACAAAGGTCACCCAATGGTTTAAAGACAATTCAATTGAGTTGTCCTCATGTAATAATGGATACGAGTGTTCAGGCTGGTGGGTGGTTCTATTCTGCCAGGTTCTTTGGAAACCCAGGCTTTTCTTCTTCCCTCTCCTGCCACCCATAAGTCTTTATCATTCAGCCTCTGTGTGGTACATGTGAGGTCACGGTGATCTCCAGCAGGCAGCGACAAAACAGAGAAACAAAATGACACCTGACGTTATGATTATGCCCAAATTTCTATGCAAAAAAAAAAAAAATCATCTGGCTCCGTGTAACTGCAAAAGAGGCTGGAACACAGGAGCAGCAAGGCTGACGCTACTCACGGCCACAATTCTGTCGCTATGGGAAGACAGTGGGGTTGGAGAGATGTCCGCGGGCAAAGCCCTTGTCTTTATAAGCTGCATGCTTACCTTTTTGGGCTCGAAGTTTGGGGGGAAACAAAAATAATCAGATCCTTACAAACCGGGACAGATGTCATGAAGGACGGGATGGGGACAGGATGAAGGACTCACGTAGTCAAGGCCAGAGCTTCCCGGCAGCAGGAACTGACAGCGGAGGGTTGGTCACAGATGGGGAGGGTGAGTGCCCACTTCCAGGTCTGAGTTTCGGCTCTAAACTCACCATAGCTATGAGCCTTTGGGTGGGTTACCTCCCTTCTTTCTGACTTGGTCTCCTCATCTGTGAACTAATAACTAGGTATTTCAACATGCCAATAATCATCATCATCATTATTCTTATTATACCAGAAGTACCTGTGTTGTAGGCATTCACTATGAGGGTGGCATGCCTGGCAGGTACCAAATGCAGCCAACACTGTCCCAGGACACAGGGAAACACCCCCTGCAAGAGATCAGGAGCTTCCTAAGTGGTAATCATCTAGCTGGGCTAGCAAGTGGTAGTTTTTTGGGGTTTTTGTTTTTTGTTTTGTTTTGTTTTGTTTTTGTTTTTTTGCAAAGATATAACCTTTTATTATGGCAAATAACTCAAAACTTTCTGTCTTTCAGTCTGAGAAAAAAACCAGGTGTCACCAAATGTGCCTGACACATCAAAAGCAGGAAAATGTCAGGTTAGCAAACGTTTGAGCTGCTGCCGCCGGCGTGCAAATAGCGTTATCTGTGCTTCACACACGTGTGCAGGAAGCACTGGGGGCGGCGGGTGGGAACCTCTACCTGGACTGTCAGGTGCGTAAACCTACGCCTTTGCGCTTTCCAAATCAACAGCTACACTCTGCATTTCGGGTGCTTAACAAGGCCATTGTGAGGTGGCCCCTCACACCTGGCCCTGGATGGACCTGGGGTACTGAGCGGCCCCCTGAATCAGGGACGCCCTTTTGGTTCACCAGTCGCCACATTGTCCCACGAACTCTAATTTGTGTTTTCCCTCCGGACAGTTCCTTTAGGTCGTGGGGTGGCAAGGTGGCACTGCCCGCCAGTAGCAGGAACCGCACACCTCTGCCTCCTCCTCCCAGCCGTCTGAGAAGACTCATCCTTGCCTTACGCTGTCTAGACCAGAGCCCCTGGGAGAAAATTCCCTCCACGTGCGGACGTGGAGAACAGAGCCAGGAAGGGAAATCCAGCGCTTTCTGCTCTGTTCCCTGCCTTGTAGTTCCTGAGACAGGGACGCGGGATCCGGGCGGCTGTTTAATTGGGGAACCGCAAAGAGAAAACCAGGAGGACGAGGACGAGGAGGATGCGCTGACGCGCTCTCTCCCGCGGGGGCTGCGTCTGTCTCTGTCCCTCCCCGGCCGCTGCTCCGAGACTGTGACTGCGCTTTGCAGAGGTCTGGGCCACTGCTGTTTGTTTTAATTTGCTTTCATGCGTTTCCATGAGCAGGGGAAGTAGCTAGAAACTATTAGAATAGATAGAAACGATTAAAATTAAATTTAGTTAGAAATGACTAAAGGCGACTAGATGCTGCCGGATCCAATCAAGTTATCTGGCATGGATTTAAAAAAATGTTTCTTCCCTCAAAATGTTCCACCTGTGTTCCCAATTGGCAACCCCAGAGCCGAGTCGTGACACCGTGTCTACAGAGAGTGCCACTCCTCTGGTTCTCAAAGAACCCAACATGTTTAGCTTCCTAAAATCCAGGCTTGGTGCTGGGTACCAAGAATCAGACCACGGAGTTACGAGGAAAACAACCGTCTCACTGAGCCATGTGACATGGAAAGAAATTAGAGGTAAACTGAAAGGTCCTCTTTGCTTTAGAGAAAGTAGGGGTGAAAACATTTCCTTGAGCAAATGAAAAGTAGCCTGGTTTGGTGGAGCATGTAATCCCAGCACTCAGGAGGATGAGGCAGGAGGATCACCACAAATTATTGGCCAACCTGGGCTACATAGTGAGACCCCGTCTCAAAGAAAAAAAAAGGAAGGAAGGAAGGAAGGAAGGAAGGAAGGAAGGAAGGAAG